>SMSQ01018298.1:8881-22352 GCA_019453375.1 Ctenoplectra terminalis
GAATCAGAACTGGTGAATACGAACATTGAACATTGAACTAGAATCAGAACTGGTGAATACGAACATTGAACATTGAACTAGAATCAGAACTGGTGAATACGAACATTGAACATTGAACTAGAATCAGAACTGGTGAATACGAACATTGAACTTGTGAATAAGATAAGGAATTGAACTAAGAACAAAGAACTAAGAATTAAGAACTAAGAATTAATCATTGACTATTGAACATTGTACTCATCAGCCCTGTGAATTATTGAACTGTGGAACTTGTACGAACTGAACTCAATATATCACCTATATTTATTGTTATAAAACGCGTTGGCATCTTGATGCTAAATATTCGACTCCACGCAAACTGCGGAAGTCAACATGACCGATTTTAATTAGATTTTAAGATACCGAGCTTAGAAATTTACTAAAATTTCGAGAAAAGTACTTCGTGGGAATAGGAAGCACGATCTTGTTCGCGTCTAAAGATCTAAGTGTTAAAAATAGGCACTTGAAATAGGTACGAAGGGCTTGTGTTAGAAATGGCAGGTACAAAAGTCAATAATTTTCCGTCACCGAGAGAAAAAAACGAGGAGAATAACTCAATCTAAAGTTTTTGTAACATTTTATTCGACGTCTCATTTAACGTATCCTCCGTTGTTTAAGAAATATCTCTAGAAATAAAATGGAACAGAATGCTCGTGTTCGCAACGAACTTGGTTCGCTTGTCGTTTACACCAAACGAGCACAAATTTGTCGGAGTGGAGGCGAGCGAACATTCGTTCGGTTGGTGTAAACACACCGCAAGTTGTTCGTCAACTGTTCGAATTAAGCTCAATGTAGACGAGTGACTTTTATTCTTACAATCTCGCTGCGATCATATGGATCGTTTATTTTGAAAGTGGTGCAAGTCCATTTTTTGTTGTTTCGAGAAAATTAAAGGTTAACATATTAGTCAATTCAAAAACATAAATTAAGTATGTGAAGTCTGGCAATGTTTCTACTAATTTATCAATATCTAATTTGATTATATAAATTTCTTTTAGGCGAATTTAATTGAAATAATATATATTTACGGGCTGTAAATGGACTTACACAATTTTCATAATTACTCAATTGTAAGAATCATTTAATTTCAATTATGAAAAATTAAATATCACTTAAAATATATTTTGTATTAATCCAATCTTGTTTTTAAATAATAACAAGAAATAAGATAGTAGTATTTTTTATTTTGAACGTTAATTATATTTATATATTGTTAAACTTAACATAAAATATTGCTATTATTTGTTTATGTTGTGTGTGACAGTGTTTTGAAATATTCATGATGCACAGGAAGTATATAAGGTAATAACTGCTCCATATCCTTATATTTTTCGTATGTAATAGGTCTGGCATCGTTATACAAAGGCGCCAGGGCGATTCCTTCAAATTTTGGCGGTCTTCCCCGACATGTAGGTGATAAATCCGTTTTCGTTATTTTTAACTGAAAAAATAAAGAAAGACATACGATTGCAGAAAAATCACAAGAACTTAACACAACACAAGAACTACCGACGATTTAAGTATACCGATTTCTACCAAAGAATTCAAAATAATAGATATTTGAAAAAAATATTTGGCGCAAAGGTAATAAATCTTTACTCATATTCGTTACAGAAAAACAAAAAATTCTTAACACATTGCGTACGAGTCGCTAGATATCTCGTATATAGTAAACCGAACTTTATGGCCGAGTTACGAGATATCTCGTTTTAATGTTTTTTCATACGCGCGTATCGACGACGCAGGAAATGTCAGAAATAAGACGACCATACTAACAATGTAATGTTTTTTTATCCACGTTCAACAGGTATCACCGTTTAAAAAGTCATTTACTTAAAAGGTGTTTTAAAGTAATTAAAATGTACTACATTTGCTGTACATGAAGCTAATTGTAATAGCAATTAATTTATTTAAAGCTAATAGTTAATATTCTGGAAAAGCATTGTATGGGTTACAACTTGTCTTACAGAAGCTTTAATATGTATAATTTATTTATCAACTGGAATAAAGCACAGTTTAATAACTGTTACTCAAGGTTACAAGTTAAAGTTGGATAATGTATAATTTTTTTTTTTTCACGATACTACTGTACTATTTTTTGAAAAAATTGGGTTTATATGTCCGATATTATACTTATTACAGGGTGTTTAAGAGTTACAGAGAGAATATATATTAAGAACATTTTTTACTTAACACATTGCGTACTGGTCACAAGATACCTCGTATATAGTAAACCGAATTTTGTGGCCGAGTTACGAGATATTATTATCTCTTTTTGATGTTTTTTCATGCGCGCGTATCAATGACTCAAGAAATTAAAAATACATTTTTTTGTTACGTTACCAAGACAACCAAGCAGTGCATATTCTTATGGCAAATAATTAACGAAATAAATGTATATCGAAGTTCCGAAAGAGTAGAAAACAATCGATCAGTATTGGCATTGCATCGGTAGGTCTGTGTCGATCGTGCATCGTACCTTATAAAGTGTTTTATCGTTGTACAACATTTTGTTATTTCAAAGTTCACGTTTTAATTTACGAGGAAACAGTTTTTTAGTTATTTTACAAAATAAATCCTAATTCTAAAAAAGTAACAAAATGAAAAATAAAAAAATGCATATATGCATTGTACAAAGTTTTCATGGAGCGTTCAAAAATGTGCAGGCCCTGGAAGCGTGTTGAGCGAACAGAGTGCCCTACGCAATGTGTTAAAAGTGCACCATTGTAAATTTATAGAATTTATATGAGAAATTTTAAACCTGTCATTTTGATCACGTCAGTAGTTTTAGTCTTAAATTCCGCAGCTCGATAATGCGACAGCGACTTCTTTGCCCATGCAGAATAGAGTTCGCGATGATTGCCGAATGATGTTCGTAAGGCACGGTGACGATGAAGGCTATGCACGCGAGATTATCGGACGCGTTGGATTATTAGAATTTTGCTTATTAATTAATTTTATTAATGAGTACAATTATATATATTGTAACATATATTAATGAATATTAATAAAGAGTACAAGGTAGGATATCACAAAAATGAACTCATGAAGATGTGATCATAAAAAAGGTAGTCTTAATATTGTATCTATTTTGTAGGTTCTCTGTTGGTATCAATAGCGGCTTACAATCTTCTTGGGATTGGTAAAATTGGAGGTTTCGTAATATCTGGGGTAATTTCGTCCCAAGCTTCTTTTAGTAGTAAAACTACCGACGATTAAAATGTTTTTGTTTGTACTGAAAAAATAAAAATGAAACGTATATAAAAAAATATACGTATAAGGAAACGGAGATAATTAAAAATATACGCATAAGGAAACAGAGATAATTAAAAATATGGAATAAAGGCAATGAAGGAAAAAGGTTTGCCTTTATCCGTATTTTTAATAGAAAATAACCGAAAATCCTTTAAAATATACCCCAATAAATTTATAAAATTTATATGAAAAGTTACGAATTGGTTATTTTAACAACTGCGGTTGTTCAGGTGTTAAATAAATAAATTTATAATGGTTCCTCGCTTGAAATATTGTATTTTTTGTTGGTATTCTTCAGAAACCGCCAATGTTACCTTACAATAATTTATTGATTTTAAGTATAAGAAATCCTTCTATGAACGTACAGATATCGCTACTAAAACTTTAAATCTGTTTTTCTTCAAACTACACTTTTCAAGTTTGCGGAAATGATATCTCAGAAAGTAATAAGACATTTACCTTAAAACTTTAAAAGCTTATCAAAACAAGTTTACTTATTGTTTGAGCTAAAGTTATAACAATATGTGCCATATGTTACTATCAATATAGAGAGTTCTATAACGTTTACAATTTTTGCTTGATGAAGTTTAAAATCGTGTCATTTTATTAATTTTTATCAATTGTGTTCAGTTTAATCTAAACTATAATTTTAGTTATTTTTATCGCCAGTTTTTTCTTACAAATAATTGTATTAATTTCAAGCAATATCAGTAAATAAAAATTATTTAATTTTCTTGGCAATTATTTTTTTTAATTATTAATTTTATTAATACAACGGAATCNCTTGGCAATTATTTTTTTTAATTATTAATTTTATTAATACAATGGAATCATTAGAAAGTACATTTTTTCAATCATTTAAAAGAACTCATTCACTTTTAATTTCCTTCGTAAATTTCCTAAGGTATTTATATTTATTCTGTGTCGCGAAAATAAAATTTTTCTTCTAACAGGAAACCATTAAAAATTTTATCCAACTGAACATAAATCATGTTTCATACAATTATCAGATGATAAAAAGTTAAATATTTTTTGATATATAAATTTTTAATGAACATGCACGTAAGCACTAGCGTCTAAATTACATAAAATGTATGATACGAAAGCTTAGTCCTCGTAACTCCTAGCATATTTACCTTCACGGTTTAATACCTTTTCACTAAAAGCATCCAGTGGATCCCTTGTAATCCTGCTACTTGGAAACGAAAAGGAGAGCTGACACAACGTGTTATTATGAACAGCTTGTAATGTAGTTTGTACAAAATTAATAACTAAATTAACCTTAAGTCAAGAAATGCTTCCAAGAGACATTACCCAGCTAATACACACCGATTTCACAAAATTTTGCACACAACTAGGGAAACCGAAAATATTAGGCAAATATTTTTGTTTAGCTGCTGATATTCATGCTTAGGAAATTAAATCTCCCCTCCAACGTTGCGGTTGAAAAACTATTAATTGGAATAACTCAAAAACGAATCGGGATAATGAAAAACATTAAATACGAATATTGTCTGACTTTTCAACAGAAATGACCTGATATGCACTAAATTTGGGCAAGATCATAAATATCGTCGCCATCGCTAGAAATATCATGTTGTTGTAAATATTTTTTAATAAAAATTCCTAAGTACAATCTACAAAATAAATATCACAAGTACCTACATGTTTTTTCAATTTTTCTAAAATTATTAAAATTATTAAAATTATTAAAATTATTTAAAAATTGTTATAAAGCAACAAGTAAGCCGATTCTATTTCAGCGCGAATATAGCATTTCATTTGATTTCTTACAGCTTGACTAATGAATTTGTTATTTTCTATGTTATTTTTGTTCTTCCAATGATATTGCGATTCTGGGAATTAAAAAGTCACGGCTTTTCTAAGTCATAGGGTTTCAAACACGTATTATTAAAAATATTCGGAAATTGATTTAGTACCTTTTCTCGCTATATTCCGATTTAGGCAATATTCAGTAACCCGTCATATGCCCCTTGTTTCTATATTATAATCTTAGGGATATAGTTGACATTGGTTTAGCATATTAAAACAGGGTAAGTACAACATAATATTACCTAACACGTAACATCGCCACTAGTAGGGTAGACTGCGGCAAATCAGATCATTTTCTGTTTAATAGCAAAGAGAACACATTTTATATCAACATTTTATATCATAGCTGATTTCTGTTTGATATAAAAAGTAATAGTCAGAATTTAGAAAGTTAAGTTTTTAAATTCGTTATAAATTCGTAACTAATACTCATTTGGTTATAAATTCGCAATTAATACCCATTTGGTTTGAACTTTAACAATAAAACATTTTTTTAAACTTAAAAATCTTTTGACTGTGTTACGTCCTCGACGATTTCGAGGAGATCCCTCTGAGCGGCTAAAGGGAGATTCATGGGTTCTTGCTCTATTAAAGTGCTAAAGCACACCTTGACTAAACTTACTACAGGAACGTTAGGAGCGGTAAATTGGAATTTGGTAACGAATGCAGTTTAGGGATAATATATGTATATACAATGTATATATATGTCCCATGACTCTCTGCTCTTATAAATATAGTCAAAACTATATTTATAATTTTACTAATTACAATTGTAACGCCTAAATATTTAAAAGAAGCGAGGAACCGGAAGTTAAGCATCACGGTGTATGTGCTCTCGTCCGTGGTTCTTACGATACTCGATTTGTCAACACATTTTCCCATGACATCAGTTCCGGCAACCCACTCGACAATGCTCGACTATAAGGGCTCGTGTACATCGCCATTCCTGCACGACCGCTAAGTTCAGATCGAACTGAAGATCTATCCACAGTGTCGCAACAATATATATAATATAATATAATATACAGGGTGTCCCAAAAGGTCTGTAAGTCCCTTCAACGTATGATTCCTGAGATGATTTCAAGCAAATTTTTCCTTTCCGAAAATGTCAATTTTAACCCCGTTAACGAGTTAGTTATTAACGAAAAACACTAACCAATCGCAAAGCGAGTAAGATGGCTGGCCGCCAGCAGGAGCGTTGATTCCGCGCCGTGATTATGTTTCGATGAACAAGTCAGGATGTATCGAAGCAACTGTGAACGCATGTTCAAATTCAGTTTATTTGTTCTACGCGAATAATTATTTATTTATTTATTTGAGATAACTTTTATTCAATACTCGTCAACAGTTGCTTCGATTCATTCTGACTTGCTCGCCAAAGCATAAGCGCGGTACAAAGTCAACGCTCCCGCTAGCAATCGTTCGAGCTTTACCCGCTTTGTGATTGGTCAGTGTTTTTCGTTGATAACTCGTTAACAAAGCTGATCTTGACATTTTCGCAAACGAAAAAGTTGCTTGAAATCATCTCAGGAACCATTCCTTAAAGGGATTTACAGACCTTATGGATTACCCTGTATACAGGGTGAGTCTGTTAATCCTTTGCGGACTAGCGCCGCATACATGTGTTCTACGGAAACCATCAATTTGGCCGAGGAACCCAAATATGCGTTCGGCGAAAACAATTGATAAGGCCGAAAGACGCATATATGTATCCTAAACAAACGCGTTGCTATGGCCGAAAAACGCATATATGCGTTCGCCAAAAATAACTTTGTACATGTACTATCTACATATGTGTCTATAATTTGACATCTTCGAGCGCTATGAATGAAAATCGCTTAAAGAAACATTTCTACTGAAACGTGCGCTCGTCATTTTAAGTGACTATCGCGGTAGCGGCTCGGCCCCACGGTACGGTTTACTCAAAATCACGCCGTCCGCAAAGGGTTAACGTGACAACCTCAAATAACTTTTGAGGTATTCGTTTTACGAAAAAATGTTTTATACAAGAGTTGCATGGTAACTTGGGGGACATACGGTGGTCTTATCTATTTTGTATTTCCTAATTTGTTTATTAAGATATTAGGGGACACCCTGTATGTTTCGTTAGCTTCGCAACGCTAATATGTAAACATACCGTTACAAACAAAGTTTTGGGTTTCGGGTTTCGATTCCCCTTCTCGCTTCGCGTGGCCTGATCTCGAGTCGTGAACTTCTCTGTTGGTTGAACACGAAGACAACCGGGTCGCGTTGCGGAAGGTTCAATTACCGTTGAGGAACTCGGGGTGGTCTCGCACAGTGCGAAGCCACTCCCGGGTTACTACCGTTTATGGACTTTAACTTGTAGAACTACGCGCGTCCGGAGATACACCTCGCGATTCCTGTTGGACCGAGCGCGAGACTCACGGTATCCTACCGCGATGCGACCGTCTTCTCGACACGCACGAAACCGCCAATAGGCTAAGAACAAAGGGCCGCCCGTGGTTCTTGTCTACGAATTTTATATGAATCGCAAAGAGAGAAACCAGGTCAGGTTTTGAGGAGCTCGATTGAGTTCGTTTACAGTCATTACGAAACGCAGGTGAACTTCTGCGAGTGCGTTATCGTATCCATGTTGATACGTGACAATGGCGCAACCTGATCGCAATCCTTTGGAATCGCTGATCCGTTGGAATTGAAAAAAGCGACGTATGTCCGAACGACGGATGTAACAACTGAATTCTTATTTTGATTCGATTCACCCTGTGATCCGATTCGCCTTGGTTTATCCTAATATTTCCCGAATAAAATGTTGACATCTGTTGGTAATGAATTAAATTAACAGAATAGCAGGAACAGTAGGAACAAGATCCTAATTTTTGCATATCTTGTATTTTTTTTATTCGCAATTAACAATTTTTAGACTTAACACGTTCCGTACCACGTGGGTCGCATACGCCCCACACTGAACTTTCCGTTCCGTATATGAAGCCATTTGGAATCTTCATTGTAAAACGAAGAACTTTGTAAACCCTGTAAACTTTGTAAATTGTATACCCCTTTCTTCATAATTACAGTCTTTATATTTTTGTACAGACTGTAAAGCATACGTTAACTCTTTGACTACGACAGACTTTGGCACGCACTGGCCGTACGGTACGGTACGAATTCACTCGCGACGTCCACTGGGTACGGCGAAATTTTTCGTTAGACATGCATTTCTGAGCAAGTATATTAAAATATTCAAAATACTGAAAAATTTTAAAACGAGCGAAACAAGCGAAATTCGATTTGGACGCCAATAGGCGCCAACAGTACCGGGAAGTCAACATGTGTTGGACGCCAATAGGCGTCAACAGTAATCAAAGGGTTAAACGCAAAATTATTTAACACGTTGACTGCCACGCAATTTTATAAGAAAATCTCCGTCAGGACACGCGCGCTTATCGTTCGTTTCTAATTGTAGCGCAATAATAAGTACGCTTACTAAACGAAATAGGGACACGCGTTTGGTTAAAAGTCTTTCTTCAAGAACGAAGTATCTAAGAAAGCATGTGAGATTTGAAAATTATTTTTTCCTTTTCAAATATTTTTTCAGTAGTGGCGAATAGTTAAAATTTTTGCCCTAATTTTTTGCGATGTCAAAAAGAAAAATGAAATTACAGTTGTAGATGCTTGGATCGTTTACAAGACTGCAACAGAAAAAAAAAAATATAAATATCAGAAAATTTAGAGAACTGTTAGGACTGAAAAAATTCTTCTGGACAAAGCATTAGAAGGGCTTGCAAATTATGCTATTCAAATAAAAGACTCCATACGAATCGATCAAAGGCACGACAAAAGACAATAACGTTAAAAAAGACAATAACGTTATGCCCAGATTGCCCTGATCAACCCCAACTTTGCATAGACTGTTTTAAAGCATTCCATTGTAAATCATTTTTTTAATAAACTTTTATAACAATTCAATAGTCTCATATTCTATGAAATATCTTTCGAAATACCTACTGTAAGAGTCAGGCACTACCTGCGACGGGACGGCGCCAGTAGATGGGCCTCTCAAGTGGTGGTGTGAATGTATTTATGGTTGCGAGTGAGAATGATCCGGGTATGTTTGAAAAAGTGTGACCATGGACGAATCTTGGGTGGTCGAAAGAATGTTAGCGAAGAGTGGCTGGGTTATGTCAAGTGTATGTTTAGTATTGTTAAAACTTCAGTTATTATTATTATTATTATTGTTATTTAATAAAACCAAATAATTCCCACGCGCCACAGAGCTCGATTATTCTGACAGAGACTTCAGAAAGTGTCAGTGACTTCCGTATCTTCCGTTCTTCCGTGTCTTCCGTTTTCTTCCGCTTTACTTCCGTCTCACTCTCTCTCTTTTCCTCTCCCTTACACTACTAATTTACCTCGTAAGCGCTCAAATAAGCGTCACCCGAATACGGGTGACGCGGCGGTCAACGTGTTAATCAGCCTGAACGTGTTAAACAGTTCCAACCTCCTGTACATGAAATACAAATAATTTCTTTCCATATCTGGTACTAATTATACGAAAATATAAATTGTTTTTCAATATACAACAATTTGAATTTAGATAAACGAAATTAGATGCACTAAGCTTAATGTTTCTTATGTTCGATAACAGTAAATCGCGTGAAAAGTGTGTTTGTATTAAATTGGAAGAAAAAACTAACATTATATACCTAAATAAACTGAAGTGGGTATTATAACATATTAAACAGTTATCAGTTTTAATTACTGGATTTTAGTATAAATAACTTGAAAATTACTAATTAGATGTTTTAACTAATAATTAAAGTGATGTGGGATATGGTGGTCTGTGCAGGCGAGCGCGCGTGTTTTGTTACGCGACGATCGGGGTGGATACTTTTCGAAATCGTGAGAACCAGGACGAACCCTTGAGAACATTCGCAACGGGGCACGTGGCGGATGCTCCAGAGAATTCGCGAAGCGTCCAGAAAGTAACAAAAGACAATATGGGACGCGTATAAATAGAGCGCCTCTCGTCGACTCGGGATTGTGTGAAAACCTATCGCATGCTATGCGTTGAGTCGTCCTGCCGATGTGTCGTTGCGTCGTTGTGAGTTATTAATAATAAACGTTACATATTTCTTTTAAAGACTGCTGTCCTTATTTTCTTCAATCCCACAGTGATATACATATTAACTCTTCGTGGACGAGTGTCGGCAAATAACCGCCCAAGTCTGTGAAATTATCTTTCTAAGCGATAAGATGCGCAAGGTATGCTATACTAAACATTACTATCCTTCCTTTCTAAGAAAATGAAGGATTTTCAGCAGCGAAGTTTTTGTCGAATTATCGAATGTGCAACATAGCTCCGTCCGCATAGGGTTAAACATAGAAAAAGTTTTATATATTAGATTTCTTTTGTACTATTTTAAATTTTCTACAAAGTATAGGTAAGTCCAAGATAGTTGGACCACTTTTTGGAAAGAAGCCATTGCATTGTTGATTTTTTACATTTTTGTTGCTTTGGGTAAGTTAAAGCAGTTCATAAGTAATTTATAATGTACAGTACTGGAAATGTATTCGGACAAATGATGTTTCTGAATATACTTAAATGATTCAGTGTATTAACGTTAACTCAATTAAAATGCTTGTAGAGCATTAAATATAACAGATTTCAATATAAAATATATATTTTAACACTTAGCCAACCGAATGGGGAGATCTCCCCGTTTTGAAATAAGTCGCTGAATGACCAATTGGAAAGATCTTCCTGTTTTGAAATAAATCGCTGCATGACTTAATTGAGAGATGTTTCATCGTTTCTTTAGCAACGCGCAGTCTATCGTTTTGTTTCTTATTTCTCTTTCGTTATTTAATGGTATTGAGTTCCTGTTGTACAGTTATTCGTGGCAAACGCGGTTGGTTAAGTGTTAACGCCTTGCGCTATCATTTAGTCGGGCTAAATCCGGAGCAAAAGTATACAGGCCGATGCTTGTCGAACGCCATTGCTAAGATTGTTTAAGTTTTAACCCTTATTTTCATTAGCCATTATCTGGAAATTTGACAGAACGAGTCTCACTCGTGACATTAATGTTTAGTCCGAAACTATAACTACGAGTCTCACTCGTGATATTCACGTTGACCCGAAATTGTGATCACGATTCAGACTCGTCAAAGTATAGCAAGGGGTTAAAATGGTAAAGAAATATGTGAGTAACATAAGTGCGTAACGTTACCATGACAACAAGCAGAAAAACGTCAGTGTCCGAATTCATTTGTCCGATACTGTATATAAATCATACTTCGTGACATATTGAACTATTTATTTCTTGTTTTAATCAAGAAATACGAATATTGCGAGTGGACGGTTTCACCCGCATGTTCGGGTTAGAGCGTCCATCAATTACGGATGAGGCCAACCTTGAAAAATATAAAAAAATGTAGCTTATACAAAATATCATACAAAAAAAAGTTAGTTGAAATGTTGCTTTTTCTTAAATTTTTCACATAAATCACGAATGTTCCCATGCTTATAGCATCCATCATGAAACAACGTATACACCTTACACATTTAACCCAATCCTCGTTTGCAGAGATCTTGAAATAGTTTTTTTAAGCTTTGCTTTCTAGTATGCACAAAACTTTAAATTGTTTTCAAAAATTTTAAATGTATATATACGGTTTTGCGACAATTGTCAGTACGAGAATAATAATAAACTGATTTATTTGTTTTATTTTGAAATACTAGTACGCACCAGTCTCTCCCGGTGGTCGAACTATCCCGGACCTACCATATAATGTTCAATTATGAATTTTTTATTTAGATAGTAATTCAAATTATACAAGATGTAAACTGATATGTGTTTAATTAACGTTATATAAGTATGAAATTTAATGCAAGCTATGACTGTTATACTTGAAACGACTGTTACTATTAGAACTAATAATTCATAGTTTAATAAATTTGAATGGTTAGATCTTGTTTGTCTAAAGATGCAATTTCTAGAATACATTATTGCAACTTTTGCGTAATAAAATTTAAATGTTTTCATAAGTACTAACTAAGATTGACAATTTTTTCTCTTTCATTGTAAAACTTTGGTAAGTGATTTAACGTTAACGACGCAACTTTGTGAACTGGAAGGTAAGGTATTTTTTAAGAATTTTGTCGAGTTAAAATATTAAATAAAATTTTTTCCGTTTATTAAGATATACTTATATTAAATAAAATTTCTTTTGGCTATATAATATAATATATCTGGTACGCGTAGAACTGAGCGCATCAAAATATAAAATAAATCTACCAGACTATAACCACTCATAATTTACAATAAGGCCTTAATGATACGAAATACGGGAATTAAACAATCGCAAACTTGGTAATGGTTTATAGTCGCTGTCTTGAGACAGTTACCGCCACCACATGCGATTTTTCGGTCCACGGTGTAAGGGAAGCAAGTAATGTACATAAACGATAAAAATTCAAGAAAATAAACATTCGTTTGATCACACAGATTGACATATACAGCGTTTTGCTGTCCAAAATTGACTGTCGAACGATTGGCTCGTTGACGACGAGCTACCTCGAACAGAACACGATCGGCAGCCTCCGTCTCACGAACAGTCGCCACCATACAGTATCTTATAGCGGGCACTTGAAAGCCTAACGAAGGAGGATAAACAATCGATGGTCTAAAACATCGCTTTTCCCAATCAGTAGAACAGTTTGTATGAGTGAGCCGAGGGAGAAAGTCGAATTTACCGCAGAAAATTGACTTGTGCATGTTTCAGTAAAAAAAAACTCTTCTATCAGAGATCAATCCGTACATCCCGACTGCTCCCACACAATTTTCATCCTTATTATAGAAATAACAGCGTTCCGGGGAAAAAAATAACCTCCTTGTACGAAGAAACTAAGTATATACTTGTATTTTAACCCTCTATAGCCTAAATTTTGTCTGCTTATTAGAAAAAAAACTACGATTGATGACAGTTTTTCACTTTTATTTGAAAATTTTTAAACTAATAATTGCTATGGAAGGATCGTAGTATCGCTACAGTAATACAGCAATCAAATTTAACAGTACAGTGATAGCTAAATAAAATTAATCTTTTAAAATATAGATACATCAGTTTGTAACTTTTAAGTCACACAGTCCCATAAAGGGTTAAAACAATATTTTCAAGCTGATATTGCTTCAGCAATTTTTAAAAACTATAATGAATCATTTTCTAAGAAACATTTCTGCACAGAAATCGCCTGAACGGAATAGTGTATCTTACTAGGGTAAGTTCGGGATGGTTCGATCACGAGGAGAGTCCAGCAACTATTAACCCTTACGCGACGGCAACCCCGTCCCCCGAAGTAACG
>SMSQ01018299.1:34370-57085 GCA_019453375.1 Ctenoplectra terminalis
TTTTTTTTTTTTTTTTTTTTCTTCTTTTTATAGTTTTGGTGTTGAAAGGTGCTTGTGTTTTATGGTGGTCGTTAAGGTGAGCGATTGGAAAATTAGAAATTGAGGTCTGGAAAATTGGAGAGTTAATGGTATTGGTAAAGATATTTTTCTTTTTCGATTTATATCAATTTTTGGAGTTGAAAGATATTTGAGTTTTATGGTGATTGTTAAGGTGAGCGATTGGAAAATGAGAAATTGAGGTTTGGAAGATTGAAGAGTTAATAGGATTGATGAAGATATTTTTTTTTCTTACTTTTATATCTGTTCTTGGAGTTGAAAGGTATTTAAGTGTTATGGTGATCATTAAGGTGAGCGATTGGAAAATTGGAAAATTAATAGGATTACCAAAGATATTTATTTCTTTTTCTTTCTTATATATTTATTCTTGGAGTGGAAAGATATTTAAATTTTATAGTGATCATTAAGGTGAGTAATTGGAAAATGCGAAATTGAGGTTTGAAAAATTGGAAAGTTAATAGGATTACCAAAGATATTAATTTCTTTTTCTTTCTTTTATATTTATTCTTAGAGTTGAAAGATATTTAAGTTTTATTGTGATCATTAAGGTGAGTGATTGGAAAATGAGAAATTGATATTTGGAAGATTGAAGAGTTAATAGGATTGATGAAGATATTAATTTCTTTTTCTTTCTTTTATATCTATTCTTGGAGTTGAAAGATATTTAAGTTTTATAGTGATCATTAAGGTGAGCGATTGGAAGATGAGAAATTGAGGTTTGGAAAATTGGAAAGTTAATAGGATTACTAAAGATATTTTTATTTATTTTTCTTTCCTCATTTAGTTTTGGAGTAGAAAGATATTTAACTTTAACAGAGATCATTAAGCTGATCGATTAGATATAGAGAAACTGAGATTTGGAAAATTGGAAAGTTTACACTATTGGTAAAGATTTTTGTATTTAATTTTCTAGTAGAAAGATATTTAACTTTAACAGAGATCATTAAGTTATATAGAAAATTGAAAAATTCATAATAACGTTAAAGATTTTATTTTCTAGTTTTGAAATAAAAAGAAATTTAACTTTCATAACGATCATTAAGCCGATCGATTGGGAAATAAGAAATTGAAGTTCATAAGATTGGAAAGTTAAGGGTATTGGTAAAAATTCTTTTTCTTTTTTCCACGTTTGGAATAAAAAGATATTTAAACTTTTATAATGATCATTAACTTGATCGAAAAATTGGAAATCGAGCTATAAAAAATTGAAAAGTTAATAATACTCATCAAAATTCTTTTCCTTCTTTCTTTTCTTTAGTTTCGCAATAGAAACATATTTAACTTTCATAACGATCATTAACTTAATCGATTAAAAAATGAGAGAGGTACACAAAATTGAAAAATTAATGATAAAGATCTAGTGTTGTATATAAGTCTCGGATAGTTACAGATACTAAAAACAAAATAAAAGTTCGCTTCATATTTTCCGTTGCAAGAAAACGAACACTTTTGTTTCTCCCCAATTTCTTCGATTTAAGCGCGTACCCGGCCGAGTGCTCTATGAAACTAATTACGATCCTATCGAAACAACGCTCTGAAAATAATTACGGACCGCAAAGATTTAAGTTTCCATCCACGAGCGAGCATCTTCCACTCTTAGGAACCAACAACATACAATCTTGAGAACCGCGATTCTTCTTAAACTCTCTCCGAGTTCCCTCGATTCTTACACATCAAACTAATAACCCTCGCTTAATCACCAGGCGAGCCAGTGCTCGCTTGAAAAATAGCTCACATTATCCACCGACTTCCTTTTCCAACAATTAGATTATCTCGCGTTAACCAAGGAATTCAAAAAGCAGTTCTTCCGAGAGAGAGAGGGAGAGAGAGAGAAAAAAAACGTGGAATTGCGTGGAACGATGGCCGGAAAGTATCGTAGGGAGGAAAATCGCGAAACCGGTCTTCTTAATTCGAATTTAATGAAAGAGGAGGACAGAGCAGTCTCGATAATTGGTTCTCAAAAGTCGAGCGTCCTCTGGCTGTTCGCCACCCTCCGTTGCACCCTATTTTCCGAGGTAATTCATTGCCGGTTGGCTTGCTGGACTGAACCACCGTGGTATTCCGGCCACGGGCAATGCATTAATTCGGAAACGATCTCGCGGGAGGAATAAGGAATGCCGTCGGTGCTAACTATCTCCCGTATCAGTCTCTCTTAGACCACGCTCAGATAATTACTTACGAGAGCTCAGCCGGCCGTGAGCGATCCTTTGCTTCGCGATCGTTCGGAACGGTGAATAGAACGTTGGATTTATAAATGGATGGCTAGTTGGGGAAGAGGATGTTGCGATGGATATTTTTGAGAATTATTTTGATTGCGGTAGATTGCTTAGAAATTTTATTGGATTTATAAAAGGATAACTGATCGAAGAAGAGGGTGTGATGAATAGTTTTGAAAAAGATTTAGGTTGTAGTAGATCGTTTAGAGATTTAATTTAATTTATAAAAGGATGGTTAGCTAAGGAAGAAGATATTGTGAGGGATATTTTTGAGAAAAATTTAAGTTGTGGAAGATTGCTTAGAAATTTTGTTGGATTTATAAATGGATGATTAGTTGGGGAAGAGGATATTGCGATGGATATTTTTGAGAAAGATTTTGGTTGTGGAAGATTGCTTAGAAATTTTATTGGATTTATAAAAGGATAATTAATTGAAGAAGAGGGTGTGATGAATATTTTAGAGAAAAATATGAGGTACATTAGATTGTTTAAAGATTTTATTTAATTTATAAAAGGATGGTTAGCTAAGGAAGAAGATATTGTGATGGATATTTTTGAGAAAGATTTTGGTTGTGGAAGATTGCTTAGAAATTTTGTTGAATTTATAAAAGGATGGTTAGCTAAGAAAGAAGATGTTGTGATGGATATTTTTGAGAAAAATTTAGGCTATATTAAATTGTTTAAAGATTTTATTGAATTTATAAAAAGTTGGTTAGCTAAGGAAGAAGATATTGTGAAGGATATTTTTGAGAAAAATTTAAGTTGTGGTAGATTATTTAAAAATTTTATTGAATTTATAAAAGAATAGCTAGTTGAAGAACAGAATATGATGAATATTTTAGAGAAAAATTAAGGATTTGGTAGATTGTTTAAAAATTTTATTGGATATATAAAAGGATGGCTGGTTGATGAAGAGGATGTGATAAATATTTTATAAAAAAATTTAGGTTACGTTAGATTCTATAGAGATTTTGCTGCATATATAAAAAGATGACTAGCTGCAGAAAAAGATACTTTAATGAATATTTCAAAGAAAAATTTTTGTCGCGTTAGATAATTAAAAAAAGTTGGACTTATAAAAAAGAAAACTAGCTGCGAAAAGAGATACTCTTTCGAATATTTCTAAAAAAATATTTAGGTCACGTTAGATTACTCTTCCTAAAGCAATCGACCATCTCAACACTCGTTCGAATAATCAAAAATTAAAAATCAGTAACAGTTCCTATAATATAAACAGATCGTAAATATTCACGCAAATCAGTTTCACAAAAAACCTATTATCTAACGTTAAAAAAATTTTCAAAATTTTAAATATCCAAACTAATTAAAATTAGCAAATAATTCTTTACATAAATCCTAACACACGAAATGAAATTAATTTTAAACGAATAAACTGTTCCTTTACATTTTCCAATTTTTTTTCGACTATTTTGTAACCAACAAAGCTCCTGCTAACTTTATCAAACACCGCCAGCATGCGGATAACTTGAAACGAGTGAAACGATGGGACACTGAAATGTCTTCATCAGTCTATGGAAGCATCCACGAGTAATTGGAACTCGAAGGTGTTCGTGCGATCATGGCGCCGATCCGTGAGTATCCTCTCGGGACTGGTCGCTTTTGTAAGCTTATACAGCGAATCTGAGGTAGAGAGAAGTCATTATCGGGCTCAAAGAACGAGAAGAATGCCCGGAGAAATCGCTGGAACGTGTAGTTTCCTTCAAGAATTCCCTGTGTATTATATTGCTTCTTAATGTTTGCCCGGGGAGTTTAGATTTGGGAGTGGCTGTTTGACAAAGCTTATTGACTATGCTTCGGGAGCTTCTAAGGTGTTTGATAGCTCAGTTTTAGGGAAACGGACGTTTCGATGTTTGGGAAGCAATAGGCGTCGAGCTATTGTTTTTATTACGAATCTTGTTTTGTAATGGAAGTTAGGAGAACTTGTAGCGGAGAGAAAATTCACGGTTGTATTTTTGTAGCTCTTTTTGTAATAATTATAGATTGGTAGGTTTAATTGTTCAGTATGCATATTTTTATAAAATTAAGATTGTAGGATAAAAAAGATAAGAATACAGTTGTAATATTATACAGAGAAAATTTATAGCGATGTTTTTATAGCTGTGGTAAATAATAAATAGCTCCTTTTGCAATAACGTGAGATTAGTAAGCTTAATAATTTAATATTCATGTTATTATAAAAGCAAAATCGTGGAATCAAAAGAATAAGAATACAGTTGTAATATTGTACAGAACGAATTCGCAAAAATATTTTTATAACTGTGGTAAAAAATAAATAGCTTTTTTTTGCAATAATTACTCATCGGTATGTTTATTAGTTCAATATTCATATTATTATAAAATAAAAATTGTAAAACCAAGTGAATAAAAATATAGTTGTTATATCATATAGAAAAAATTCACAAAAGTATTTTTATAGCTGTGGTAAAAAATAAATAGCACTGTTTGCAATAATTATTGATTAATAAATTTGTTAGTTCAATATGCATATTACTATAAAATTAAAATTACGAAATCAAAAGAATAAAAATACAGTTGTTACACCATGCATAGAAAAAATGTGCAAAAATATTTGTATAATTGTGCCAAACAATAAATAGCTCTTTTTGTAATAATAACAAATTAATAATTTCATAAATTCAATATGCACATTATTATAAAATCAAATTTCTGGATCCAAAATAATAAGAATATGTACCGTATAAAAATTAACCAATTCAACAGAACTTCGAAAACAAGTAATGAAATTGCAATAGAATATTAATAGAATATACTGAAAAATAGTAAATATTCTGTAAATATGTAAAAATCCAAATAATTCTTTTTTAGTCAATTTATAACCAATTTATATTAACTTATTTTCAATATAATATTATTGCAATCCGTCCATAAATTAAGGAATTTTACACAACTTCAGAAACGAGTGAAAAAATTATACTAAAATATTCAGTCACAAAAAATAAATCCCTTTCTGAACCCGCCTAGCTTCATTAACGAAATAAAAAATATTTCTCCGGTTAATTAAACCTTTACCTTTTGATAACTATCGTGTTAATGGATTATTATGAGAAACGTAACAGAAGACAATTATTAAAGAGACATCCAAAATAATTTTGCCAAGAACTAGACTCACTCGTGCCACCATTCACCACCAATTTCCTCTAATTGTAAGAGCAAACCATCCGATTCAAGAACCTTCCAGAGAAGCCGTAATGGAACGTTGTCAGAGAAATAATTACGTTATAATCGTATCGTGTCAGTTGTCGTTCCTTCACAGAAACCGCATGACACAATAAATTTTCCCCATTATTTGTCGTCGACTGCATCGAGGTTGGCTACAGAATTATTATACCCCCTCCAGATACGAGTGTAAAAGCAGCAAGATGGAACAATTACATTAAAATTGAACACGAAACGTTTCACCGCCGCAAAATTTCATTCCTTTCACCGGAAAATGTGAAATTATTCCGATTATTTTTCCTCCGCATACTTTATCCTCCGGTAAATATATAATTAACAAAAGGTTCCGTGTTCACCGTCGAACTCGACTCGAATAATGTGATCGAATCGACCAAACCGGGTTAACGGCAAATTAATTTCGCGTTATTACTCGACTCGACGCAATTAACGCGTACGCCAACCGTACATGTTGCGTAATTTTAATTGTGAAATTTATTCTCTCGCCAACCCGTTCCACGATCGTAGTTGGTTCAATTATAGAATTAGTTAATCGATCCGGTGTATCGATATCTCGAAAGTGGATTAGCCGTTTCCGTGATGTGTTCCACCGAAATCACCGATTACCAGTTACAAGCTCTTCATTCGTTTCGCTCGAGAATTTGAGAACATTTAAGTTGATCCAACTGTTATAGTTGGGTCGTTTGTATCGGTATTCATTGCTCGATTAATTAGTAGGTGGAATAAGTACGTTTTTAATGCATAAGAGGAAGCGAGAGGGTATGATGATAATTTGGTATGTTTTTTGAAATGTTTGTGGAATGTAGAAAACGAGTGAGAAGAGGGGTGGATGTTGGGGAGAGAGAGATAGCTGAATAGATTTTAGTTTCTCTTCAAAACTTAAAATTAGAATTTAAAAAGATTTAACTTCAATATATGATACTTAAAAAAATAGAATAGAAGTTATTACATTTTTCGTGATGTAATAAAAATGGATATGCAAGTGATACTGTTTGAAATGGGTTAAGCGTAATTTTTAATTTTTAGAAGTGGCGTTCGAAACCTGTAATTCTTTTTCTTCAAACCTTAAAATTTTAATTTAAAAAAATTGAACTCCGGCACATGATACTTAAAAAAATAGAATGAAATTATTAAATTTTTCGTGATGTAATAAAAGTGGATATGAAAGTGATACTGTTTGAAATGGGTTAAGGGTAATTTTTAATTTTTAGAAGTGGCGTTCGAAACCTGTAATTCTTCTTCTTCAAACCTTAAAATTTTAATTCAAAAAGATTAAATTCCAGCACATGATACTTAAAAAAATAGAATGGAACTTATTACATTTTTTGTGATTTAATAAACGTGGATATGAAAATAATATTGTTTGAAATGAGTTAAGGGTAATTTTTAGATTATGTACTTTTAGATTATAATTTAAAAAAATTGAACTCCAACACATAATAGTTAAAAAAACAAAATAGAACTTATTACATTTTTTATGATTTAATAAAAGTGGATATGAAAGCGATACTATTTGAATTGGGTTAAGGGTAATTTTTTATTTTTAGGAGTGGCATTAGAAATTTGTAATTCTTTTTCTCCAAAACATAAAATTTCAATTAAAAAAAACTGAATTTAAAAAACAGAATAGTAGAAAAGAATCTTGCAATCCATTTCGATCCATTTTCTCAGAATCCAAAGAAGAATCTGATGGTGATTCTTAGACAGTTGTTTAATATACTAAATATAAGGATTAGAAAAAACAAATGCTTACATTTTTGAACATAAATTTAACTGCTAAATTATTCAGAGAATCAATAGTTAACAACGTGTAGAGTTGAATACCCTTCGCAGCTGTATTTAGCAAGACCATTTTCATTAACTAGTCAAGTTTGCACCTATTGCTCGGAAACATTCTGTATTTTGTGAAAGCAACAATCGCGAGACGCAAGAAACGATCCTCGTAGAGAGAAATTGCACAGCAGTCGTAAATAACAAACAAACGGGATTAAACAGGCGTGTAACGTAAACTGAAACCCGAACCGAAATGAAAATGGAACCCCTGTATTTTCTACAAAATAAGATAATATTCGTAACGTGGTAAACATGCCAAAGCATAAAATTGCAAATATGAAATGAAAAAATTACCTTCATTCTCCATAGCTCGCATTCTTCGTTCACACGTTCGTAAAATCAATTTTTCTGATTTTAATTTAATATAATTTTATAATAATAATTATTATTATTTTATTATAATTCTAACCTCATCGTTGATAGAATGGACTTGGTTTACAATTTGTTTTATCTCATCCTTTCACATTTACATTTTCCAATCGCTTTTTCCCATCTTTCCGTTTAAAAGATCAGTCTTCTATCTGCACTATATCTTCTTTGGTATATATTCTTTATATTATATATTATTTATATACGTACTTCTATATTGGTCCTATACATTCCCACTGTGTGATTGGTCAGTGTTTTTCGTTAATAACTCGTTAAGAAAGCTGAATTTGAAATTTTTGCAAAGCAAAAAGTTTCTTGAAATTATCTAAAAAATCACCGCTTTCAAGGGATACCCTGTATGATCGACTTTGTTTGTGATACTCTGTATGATCAAATTTACTTTGTTTGGGACACTCTGTATGATCAAATTTATTTTGCTTGAGATACCTTGTACGATCAAATTTACTTCGTTTGGGACACTGTATATAATTAAATTTACTTTGTTTAGGACACCGTGTATGATTAAATTTACTTTCTTTGGAACGCTCTATATAATCAAATTTACTTTGTTTAGGACACCCTGTATGATCAAATTTACTTTGTTTGGAACTCCCTGTATGATTAAATTTACTTTCTTTGGGACACCCTGTATAATGAAATTTACTTTCTTTGGAACTCCCTGTATAATGAAATTTACTTCGTTTAGGACACCCTGTATGATCAAATTTACTTTGTTCGGAACTCCCTATATAATCAAATTTACTTTGTTTGGTATACCCTGTATGATCAAATTAATTTTGTTTGGGACACCCTGTATAATCAAATTTACTTTGTTTGAGACACTATATAATCAAATTTACTTTGTTTGGGACACCCTGTATGATAAAATTGCCTTAAAAAAAGAAAAAATATATGTCGTTTTAAATGCAATTTTTATTTGTATTTTAAAGAAAATTTCATACCAGGAATGGTTTTTAAAAACAATTATAATTTTGTAGTTCTTTACAGTGTCTAGGACACACTGTGTATATCGCCTGTTACATTATCCCTTACTGCCGCCCTATCGTTATAATTTTAGTGTCTAAGTTATAATAATAATTATTATATACAATTAAATAATTACAGTATTAAATCGTGCATACATATGTGCACAATTTATAAACAAAATTAACAACGATTTTAACTCTCACACGCTCCTCGGCTGAAAATTCACGCATTTCCTTTCTTTACATACAGTAATATCCTTGATTTCTTTCCGATAATATCGGAATTCAATATATTTGTATAAAATACGAAGCAACGAATAAGAAAAACAGCTTTTTAACAATTTCTCTAAGATACTATCGCAATAAATAAAAGAAACTATCATCGCTCGTAAACTTTATGGTTAAACAAAGAAAACCCACTTCCAAGAAAAATCGAAAAGAAAAGTGAACAAGCTTAAAAAAAAAGTTATAAAATAGAATGGCCGTTTCCAATTCCCCCTTTTTTTTTCAAACACAAATACCGACCTAATTATTCGAGAATCCAAGATGCAAGAATAATTTGGAATACAGAAAGTTTTCTCCATTTCCGTGCTCGCTTCGTTCCCCAGATAAATCGAATTTCTTCGTCCATTCCCTGTTCTGTTTTCTTCCTGCCCGACACCCTTGCACAATACAACATTCTTTCGCGTTCTGCACCGTTTATTAGCATAATTCGATAGAAATTGAATTCCAGACAGCCAGGAAATGCAGCCACGTGTGCATTCTACGGACACACAGTGACCATTAACCCTTTTGCGGGGATCCACTTGTTTCAGAACTGATGGCCTAATTCCATTCGGATAAGACAATGGAGGTACGTGATTAAGTTCAGTTTCGAGAGACACCGAGCTGGGAATGTTGAATGTAAAAGTAGTCAGCGGTACGTAGATTCGAGTTCATGGAAGCGAGGAATAATTTTGTTAAATCGCATCGGTGTACCTACTCGTAATTTAAACTCCAAGGTTCATAAGAATCTTGTTCAGCAAGTATCCTGTTTTTTCCTTTTTATACCGATACTTCGTTGAGGTTAGACGATTGGATGTAAAGCACGGAATTTTTTTTGTTTGTAGACTTTGGAAAGTTTAGTGGATAATATAAAATTGTATCTGCGAGTTGGTATTTCTTATTTTGGTATTTAATTAACAGGTCAAGCGCCACGCCGGTCCCTGTGGACCGACGCTAAAATTTTCGTTCAGGCTTCGCTGGTTTCCAAAGACTGACAGAATCAATTTTGAAAAATAATACTTTGTAATTGATTAATGGGTTCTGTTAAATCACATTAACACGTTAAACGCCACGTGGATTTTGGTCGACTTTCCTTTAAGCTGTGCGCTGTGATAATAATTAAAAAACATTTGGTCGCAAAATAATTAGGAATTTAAGAAGAAAATTGTAGAGGACTGGAAAGGAAAGTCGTATCTTTGTTTAATCTGATTTAATAGAACTCGTTGATGAATTGTAAGGTATTATTTTTTCAGAAACCAACGACGCCTAAACAGAAATTTCAGCGTCGGTCCGCAGGGACCGGCGTGGCGCTTAACGTGTTAAGAATTTAAGAAGAAAATTGTAAAGGCCTGCGAAGGAAGATGGTAACCTTGTTTAATGTGATTTAACCCTTTGCACTCGAATGGCGCCTCTAAGGCGACGCGTGTAATTTTCCTTGCAAATTAAGTTTTAAGTTAAATTTCGTATTTTCCTCAATTCACATATTTGTTTGTTTTAAAACAAAGCAAACGAACGAAGTGAATAGAAATCGTAAATATTTATAATATTCTTTTTTTTTCCAAAACAACACGTAAGTTTTCATAACTGTCCTCTGAAACTTAAAAAAGGTTCGGAGTGTAAAGGGTTAATAGAACCCGTTGACGAATTATAAGATATTATAGAAATCGATACTGTCAGTTTTCGGAAATAAACGACGCCTAAACGAAAATTTCAGGAACCGCAGGGACCGACGTGGCGCTTAAGGTGTGAAACATTTTCAAATCAAAGTGAAAAACTGTAATCGATCCTAAATTTTCCTCAAAATTTTCCTCCTAGGGACCGGCGAGGCGCTTAACGTGTTAAACAAAGATATGACTTTCCTTTGCAAACTTTTACAATTCTCTTTTTAAATTCTTAACTATTTTGCGACTAAATGTTTTAGAATTGGTATTACAGCGCACAGCCTAACGGAAAGTCGACCAAAATCAGCGTGGCGTTTAACGCGTTAATGATCGATTAAGTTAGAATTATTACCTTTTAATAAATATCCATATGTACGTTCGATTTTACGATACGCTGCGATATTTTTATATTTTCCGTTAGATATAGCTAAATAGTTAATATTATCCAACAAGTTTTTTTGTAAATCGTTGTTTAAACTATTCGAATGAATATATTGGGTTGTCCGGAAAGTTCGTGCCGATTTTCAGTAGGTCCCATTAGAACAGGTCTGAATATGTCGGAATGATTGAAATCAAATCACACGCGTACATATTCTAAAGAGTGACACGCCAGGCAACTTTGGACAAAAGTTTAGTTAGGATATATTCATTTTCGTTAGTTTTATACGCTATTAACAGTAGAACTACCGACGATTAAAACAGACTTACTTGTAGGGAAGAAATCGAAATGATAAGTATTTGAAAAAATACTTATATCAGGGGTAATAATTCTTTGCGAATATTTCGTTTAAAAAATTGTAGAAAATCCCTAAAAATGCGCTACTGTAAATTTATAAAATTTATAAAATTGTCATTTTTACTGGCGCGGTAGTTCTAGCGTTAAATATGGAAAAGTTTTTCGCCGAAAAACGTAAGAAGTTTTGGAATGATGGGATATTCATGTTACGCGAGAGACGGAGAAAGGTTATAGAACAAAATGGAACATGTATGATTTAATAAATGTATAAGGAAATTTAAACGTGTTTGAAGTTTCCTTAAAAATCGGCACCAACTTTCCGGACAACCCAATATATTGCGTACAATTGTGGTCGTTACGAGAATCGACCAGGAGAATGAACGAAAATATTGATACTTTAGTGAAACACCGCAATATATATTCATTCGAATAGTTTAAATAAAGATTTATAAAAAGAACTTGTTGGATAACATTAACTATTTAGCTATATCTAACGGAAAATATAAAAATATCGCAGCGTATCGTAAAATCGAGCGTACATATGGATATTTATTACATTGTAAGAGTCAGAACGGTTTCGAATCGAATTCCGATAATCGAAATTATGAAATCGAAAAAGAAGATTGAAACGGACGCGAAGCCCTAGTTTTACCGAAAAGTTTATTATTACCGTTCGACGAGAGTTATATTTCGAGCTCTTTCTGAAGCGATATATTTATAAAGCTCAAAAGTTGTGTTATTTAACGTAAAACTAAAAATTCTGTTATTTAAAACTAAAAATTTTAACTCGAGTCAATAATTAATTCATGAATGGAAATTGCGTTAACCGGTTAATTTTCCCAATTTCCTACATCATATTATATACACAAGATTTAATATAACATAGTATTTCGTTGCGAAACCTTTATTGTTAATTATCACGAGCAAACATCGCGGAACGGATAGAATTAATTTTTCGACAAAAGATTGCGAAATATTTTCCCATTCTTCGCGTAGCTTTGTTCCAAAGTCCCTTTTGTTTGTTAAATTACGTTTCAACATTTCGTAATTCGCATGAAATTGCGTTATTGCGCTAAAATATCTATGTTTTCATTTACGATTTCCATTACCGACACAAATCTACGCTCAATTTTGTTAACTCTCTATGGGACCGTGTGACTTAAAAGTTACAAACTGATGTATCTATATTTGAAAAAATTAACTTTGTTTAGTTATCGCTGCACTGTTAAATTTGATTACCGTATCATTGTAGCGACACCACGATCCATCTACAGTAATTATTAGTTAAATCATTTTCAAATCAAAGTGAAAAACTGTAATCGATCGTAATTTTTTCTCCAATAAGCAGACAAAATTCGGGCTATAGAGGGTTAACCCTTTGCGATCGGCAGATTTCGCTTTTGGGAGTACCAGTAGGTCGGAGAAAATCAGGATTGAAAGTCAATATATTGATATTAAAAGACACAGAATTTATTGAAACTGATTTGTTATATTTAATACTACTTATCATACGTAAGAATACAAAATTTTTAATCTCTGTAATGTTCTAAAGAATGGTATTTTGCGAAACAATCATCGATATGAAGCCCTGGCTTTCGAGTACAAGTATCACAGTACGTGTGTGTTTGCACTGAATTTTTAAAATTTTGAACACAAATTTTATTATTGATAAAATTGATACTTTTGTAAAATAAGGAGTATGATGTACACAATAACTAGCTTTTTAGCGATCTCAATGTTTCTCGAGAGCTTATTCGAAACTGACTGCCTGTAAATTTCTCTAAACAATTATGCATTGTTATCTCGTAAATCGACCGAAACATTTGAATCGCGAGGCATAGAAGACGATAGTGTTTTGTCATTTTTGCGATTTTCGAAGGTTCCCGCTGCGGGGTCATTGACTTCTACGACTATTTAAAAATGTTCCCGCTACGGGGACACCGACTTCTACGACGATTTAGAAAATTGCGGACACCGACCACAAAGGGTTAATAATTGTGCACGTTTAGGTGATTGGTCGCTCAGTTTTGAACAGAATTCGGGAAACAGTGTAAAAATAACTGAGAAATAAAAAAAAATAATAAGGTATCTCAAATTTTTCTTTAATTCGCGAAATCAATTCGATCGTTCGTACATAAATTTGGAGTAAAATTTCAGAGCTACCGTGGAATAATTTATAATTATAATTACGCTGTTCAATTTAATCAGCTATGAATTTAATCGATGTTTAATGTAACAGTTTATAAATTACATATCTTAAATGATAATCCAGGGGTTTTACCGTATAGCGTAGCTCGAAATGGGAGGACATTAATGTTCGATACGTGCATTAGGGGAACGGAGCATTAGTGTGATCCTAACGACGCCATAAATGCGACGGAAAATACATGGCAGCTAATAGGAAAATTATACGAAACTCTCTGACAATGATATAACACCCGACAGAACTTTCAAAAGCACTCTTCCTTCTTATTTTCCCGGTAGACCCACTTTAACCCTTGTTGAACGTTAACATTTACCACATAACTTATCGCCAGTTCGAAGTTTTATTTCGTGCTATACGAAATGCGTTTTTTTTAAATTAATGCACACTGCCTCGATTTATGCGGTGCTTCTTTTTACGCGAGTTTTTTGTTCCTACGCGATAAATAATCCCTTCGTTTAAACGAACACTGTACAGGCTGTTTCAATTCTCCCGGTCATATTTTACACGATCTTTTTTTTTTCTATTTCTTTCTCATTGTTGGTGGTTATTTTTTTTTTCTTGTTAAAAAAGGTAGCTTAAAATTGAGGAAAATTAACGCTCTGTAGCCCGAATTTTCTCTGTTTATTGCAGGAAAAATTACGATCGATTACAGTTTTTCACTTTGATTTTAAAAATGTTTAACACGTTAAGCGCCACGTCGGTCCCTGCGGTTCCTGAAATTTTCGTTTAGGCGTCGTTTATTTCCGAAAACTGACAGTATCGATTTCTATAATATCTTATAATTCGTCAACGGGTTCTATTAACCCTTTGCACTCCGAACCTTTTTTAAGTTTCAGAGGACAGTTATGAAAACTTACGTGTTGTTTTGGAAAAAAAAAGAATATCATAAATATTTACGATTTCTATTCATTTCGTTCGTTTGCTTTGTTTTAAAACAAACAAATATGTGAATTGAGGAAAATACGAAATTTAACTTAAAACTTAATTTGCAAGGAAAATTACACGCGTCGCCTTAGAGGCGCCATTGGAGTGCAAAGGGTTAAATCACATTAAACAAGGTTACCATCTTCCTTCGCAGGCCTTTACAATTTTCTTCTTAAATTCTTAACACGTTAAGCGCCACGCCGGTCCCTGCGGACCGACGCTGAAATTTCCGTTTAGGCGTCGTCGGTTTCTGAAAACTGGCAGTATCAATTTTAAAAAATAATACTTTATAATTCATTAATGGATTCTATTAAATCACATTAAACAAAGATAAGACTTTCCTTCGCAGGCTTCTACAATTTTCTCCTTAAATTCTTAACAATTTTGCGACCAAATGTTTTTCAATTAGTATCGCAGCACACAGCCTAACGGAAAGTCGACTAAAATCGGCGTGGCGTTTAACCCATTGACTGCCAGGCATATTTAGAGCGTCTTGCTCTAGGTGCCAAGGTTTTATTTTAAAGAATACATTAAATTTTACAAAATATAATAATATTAAGTTACTGATATAATATTGTAATTTACAGTAATTTTTATTGGAAAAAGAAAAAAAAAACACTAATAATTCTCAACTGAAATGGCCATTTGAAATTAATCCAAAATTGCAGCACACGCTACGAGATATCTCGTAGTTGGCAGTCAATGGGTTAACGTGTTAACCACTTGCGCTGGTGAAAAATTCACCGACGCGTGTAGCAGAACGGTCCAGCGTAACTCACTGAGAAGCGTCATAGAGCGTTCGATGCCTTAGAGAAATCGGAAAAGGATTTATATTTTTTAAACTAATTTATTTTCGACCCAGAACTTTCAATAGTTTTTTAAAGAGAATACAAAGCGTCGATTGATTAAAAAATTATACAAATATGAATATTTAATTTATTTATTGTTGTATCCATATGATGCCATCATCCATTCATGATCATTCTCGTATAAACCCTGGACAACCAAAAAAAATGTAGAATAAAAATGGAATTCGAGAATAAAAATACAATTTATTCTCGAATTCCAAGAATTTATTCGATCGCAACTTTATTCCCTAGCAAGTTTTACAGAAACAAGGTCCCGCCGTCAATGTGTTAACAGAAAATCACGTAAAATCTGTCTAATTTATAAAATTTCCGTAAAAAATTACAAATGGGTCATTTCTACTATTTCAGTAGTTCCAGTGTTAAATTCATTAAAATTTTGATATTACTACTGTATTGCATGTTTTCTTTCAAAATCGTCATTTTTATCAATATTTTAATAAATCATATTGATTTCACTCATCAGAGACATACGAAAGACGGTGAAACTGGAAAAATTTAGGGCGCCGTATAATTATGACGAGCAGTGTCATTGGACACACGTCCAATAAGGGTTAATTTATTTCACTGAACATTAGCCCCGTAGTACCTGTTTTGTATTGCAATTAGAAAAATACGGAGACACGAGAAAATTTTGCTCGTTGCCCGTGGAAAAAAAAAAGGGAATGCTTAAACATCCGAGGGCCGCGGTCGCATTTAGCATAACGCATATTCTGTTAGAGGAATGTTTGAATTCACTAATTCATAGAGACGCGTATGATATTCGCCTGGGCTTCCTGTTTCCCCGTCCGCATGAATTTTCATTATTAACCGGAATTTTTTTTACGTTGAATATTATATTCAACGCGTGGACCAGGAATAACGCGGCGTGTTAGACCTCGAAATCGTGGAACTAATTTTTTCGAGTCATACGACGAACTGATACGGGCCCGAGTTTTCGTGTGTAAAATATTTGTTCTTCTGAAACAGCGTTATTTTTTTTTTTTCTATTTCCTGGTGCTTTTCAGGAATGTTTATTCATACTTTTGCTTTTGTCGATAATTGAAAAATGTTTCTACGATGTTTGCAGTGTAGAAAAATGTAGAAATTTTGTATTCGTTGTTTTATGGATGATAAAACGCTTTTTTTTTATTTTTTTTTTTGAAGATGTTGTCGTGCATGATTTTAGTATGACTGAATCTTAGTCGGATCTTGTCTTTCCTGTTCGTGGATTTTGCGCGCAATGGTATATAGAAGTGCTGAGAAAATTTATAATTATCATATAGTCGCTAATGACCGAAAAGTCGATGCGACTGAAAAAAATAAATAAATAAAAAAACATTGTAGGGACGAATGAAAGAGATAAAAAAATTTTACTGTAGCTGGCAATTATGGTTCGAATCTTTCGTATTGTTAATTTTGGTTTGGCTTGTGTGAAAAATTTTGTAAATTATTATTCGATGTTTAATATATTTGAGCTCTTGCCTTCCAATCACGAGTCACACTTTATTATTGTACTATTATATTTTATCACTATTATTATATCATTTAATGATACAAAATTGTAATTATAAAAATTAAATATTATATATTTTTACCATTATCCTGGCATTAAGCAGACTATTTATAGTAATTATTTTCTAATTCTTAGATCGATCTAAAAAATCGCAAATATTTTTTTTTATCGACGGTAGTTTTGTTTGAGAAAAAATAAAAATCCGAGAATGGACTGCTTTAAAATAATATTTTTTGTAGAAAAAATGACACACCAGATATTTTGATAGCTCTGGTAGTTTTAGTGTTAAGGCACTCGAGAAGTGCAGTGTTAATTGATCAGGTGATACGTTATAGTATAGGAGAAGCTATAGATGATGTTTCATCGCCCGTATCTCTTTAGATATTATTAGAGAGCTTCATTATTTTGATGGTTTCTCTGTACTTTCTGGCGAACTATCTCTTCATTCTGGTTATTACGTTAATTTGGCCGGATAGTGGTGAAACCTGGTATCTCGCAGCCTTTCAATGTCCCGTCGTAATTGATTATGTGCAGGGTGGGCTAAGAAGCGTTAACGATTTCATGGTTGCGTCCCGACGGCAAAAATAATGGAAGGATTCGATATGAAAATTGAGCAAAATTTTACTGTGTTTTTTTATTTTTATTCAAAAAAGTGGAGAGACGCGTTTAGAAATATTTTTGTTGTTATTTGTTACTTATTACTATTTAGAAATGGTATCGTTAACATTTTTATTCAATAGAAAAATATTTTTAAATAAAGAAAAAAGACAAATCTTTATTTATATTTTATTTATTTTATTTTATTATATGCGTACCTCTAACCTAACTTGAATTTTTTCCAGTATTTCGAATAATATTTCGACGAATAAATAATATAAAATCTCAACTCTATTTAGAAAGAAAAAAAACTAGACACACTTCTAATTTTAATCTGTATACGAAAAAAAAAATAAGTAAATAAATTAAATTAAATTAATTGCTATAAACTCTAGTAATGTTTTCAAAAATACTTCCATGAATAAACAACATAAAACACGCTTCTAATTTTAGTCTCTATACAAAACAAAAAATAAATAAATTAAATTAAATTGATCGTTGCAAATCCTACCTTTACTCTTCCAACTATTCAAGAATCATCCATTATTAAAACTCACACCATTCAACGTACAGCTTTAACGAAACTTTAATTTTTTCCACTATTTCTGTATCTAAAAAAAATTGCACGCTTTCAATTTCAATCTCAATACAAAAAAAAAAAGTAAATAAAATTAAATTAATTCCTGCAAACCCTACCTTCACTCCTCCAACGACGCAAGTACCATTCATTATTAAAACTCGCCTTCCAATATTTCCAATAATACTTCCACGAATAAACAACATAAAACCACAACTCTATTTACAAAAATTCCACGGTTCCAATTTTAATCTCCATTCAAAAGAAAAGTAAATAAAATAAAACTAGTTCCTGCAAACCCTACCTTCACTCTTCTAACGATCCAAGTACCATCCATTATTAAAACTCACATTCCAATATTTTCAATAATACTTCCACGAATAAACAACATAAAACCACAACTCTATTTACAAAAATTACACGCTTCCAATTTTAATCACCATACAAAAGAAAAGTAAATAAAATAAAACTAATTCCTGCAAATCCTACCTTCACTCTTCCAACTGTTCAAGTACCATCCATTATTAAAACTCACACCATTCAACGTACAGATTTAACGTAACTTTAATTTCTCCCACTACTTCTGTATCTAAAAAAAATTTCACACTTTCAATTTCAATCTCAATACAAAAAATAAATAAATAAAATTGAACTAATTCCTGCAAACCCTACCTTCCCTCTTTCAGCGATCCAAATACCATCTATTATTAAAACTCACACTATCCGACATAAAAATTTAACAATTCTAATTCCTCCCATTATCTCTCTACTTAAAAAAAATTGCACACTTTCAATTTCAATCTCAATACAAAAAAACAATAAATAAAATGAAATTAATTCCTGCAAACCCTATCTTCCCTCTTTCAACGATCCAAGTACCATCCATTATTAAAACTCACACTATCCGACATAAAAATTTAACACAATTCTAATTCCTCCCACTATCTGTTTACTTAAAAAAATTGCACGCTTTCAATTTCAATCTCAATACAAAAAATAAATAAATAAAACTAAACTAATTCCTGCAAACCCTACCTTCCCTCTTTCAGCGATCCAAATACCATCCATTATTAAAACTCACACTATCCGACATAAAAATTTAACAATTCTAATTCCTCCCACTATCTCTCTACTTAAAAAAAATTGCACACTTTCAATTTCAATCTCAATACAAAAAAACAATAAATAAAATGAAACTAATTCCTGCAAACCCTATCTTCCCTCTTTCAACGATCCAAGTACCATCCATTATTAAAACTCACACTATCCGACATAAAAATTTAACACAATTCTAATTCCTCCCACTATCTGTTTACTTAAAAAAATTGCACGCTTTCAATCTCAATCTTCGTACAAAAAATAAATAAATAAAATTCAATCAACGACTCGAGCCAACTAATCAAGTCCACCATCCACCATTTGAACTCGCGTTAACCGACAATGAAGAGGGGACCGAATATGGCGATGTCCCACGGCGATTAAAAAATTAAAACTAATTACGGTCAAGGTACACCCATCCCTCCTGAAGACAACCAAGTCGACCATAGCTCGGTCCAAGGGAACGGACATCGACGGAACGAACAACGGAGACGTCCCTGAAAGGATATCCATTATATCCGTTGGTCTGCTTAAAATTACTGGCTGCGCTCGGACGCATTCATAACAGACACGAGGGAAGTGCATGATTGTAACGCCACTGCCTGCGGAATGACAGTGTGGGAGGACAGTAATTACGACAATGAAGGAATAACTGCGCCCGCTGCTCGCTGGCTCGTATAACGAGATTACTGATGACGATGATCGCCACTGGGGCCACCTATTTACCCCTCCCGACTCGACTGGCTATTAATTAACATCGAAGAAAGGGGCGGACTGCGAATCGAACAGAGGGATGTAACGTTAATTTGACGTGTAATTTTTTTTTTTTAATCTCTTGCCTTATGATTTCTTCTACAGTCCCTGGCCATCGAATTAGGACCGCTAGAAATTTTCAGCATTTTTCACGTTTTCAGTGAAATTAAAAGGCCCGTTCAAATTGTGATGATATAATTTGTTAACTACTAAGGTCACACTACTGCTGTGCATAAGGTTATTAACACTGGAACTACCGGCGATTGAAATATAGTTAGTTGTATCAAAGAAATCAAAATGATAGATATATTGGAAAATATAATATTATGGTTGTAAAAAAAGTCGAACATTTTTTTACTGCTTTTTGTTATTTTTGTTATTGTTAAGGACAATTAACGACAATTAACGACTTAATATTTTAGCTATTTTTAAGAACGGTCATTTTCACATCTGGCATGTTATTAGTTTACGACATAGAAACTGGCGAATATTTCGATGTTCTTCGCTTTCTGCTCAATAGAAAAGTGCCGTATCCTAATCTTTACCAAGAACTGACGCACGTGTGTACTTCAGCTGCTACCTTCTGACACCGTTACATCCGAACCTACCTGACTTAGGACTGACATACGAACTCTGAGGGCGTGACGTTGACCACCTCTCTTGATTCCAGAATTTTTGACTATTGGACATAGCATGCCTACCACCCTCTTGGCGACGACACGCCAAACGAAGGTGTCTAGTACTTAAGCACTGTCACTGTTACTATTAGGGAATTGTGAACTTGAGAGAGATGAGAATCAGATGAGAACATTGAACATTGAACTTGTGAATTAGAATTAGAACTTTAAGAATTGAACTTGAGAGAGATGAGAATCAGATAAGAACATTGAACATTGAACTTGTGAATTAGAATTAGAACTTTAAGAATTGAACTTGAGAGAGATGAGAATCAGATGAGAACATTGAACATTGAACTTGTGAATTAGAATTAGAACTTTAAGAATTGAACTTGAGAGAGATGAGAATCAGATGAGAACATTGAACATTGAACTTGTGAATTAGAATTAGAACTTTAAGAATTGAACTTGAGAGAGATGAGAATCAGATGAGAACATTGAACATTGAACTTGTGAATTAGAATTAGAACTTTAAGAATTGAACTTGAGAAGAATCGGGAATCAACGAACTAAGAACTAAGAACTAAGAACTAAGAATTGATTATTGAACACTGTACACATCAGCACTGTGAACTATTGAACTGAACTTGTACGAACCGAACTCAATATATCACCTATATTTATTGTTATAAAACGTGTTCGCATCCTTGATGCCAAATATTCGACTCCACGCAGACTGTGGGAGTCAACAGTTATTTTTGTTATTTTTGTGAACTGCGAAAGGGTTAAATTAAATATTTGAAAAACGCCCACAGAGTTATCTTTAACGCACCGATTAATTCCCGATTCAGCTTACAGTGGAGTAATCAAATTAACCCCATAGCTTACGATTTCTTCAATCTTCATACATATTAGTAATAGTTACTCACATCTCCGACACTCTGTCAAACGCAAAGTATCGAAATATTACACGTATTTTGTATTTGCTAACTTTCAATATTGTAAATTTAAATTACAGTTGAATCTAAAATTCAACTTTATCATAAATACTGTGTGTTTTTATTGTATTTTATTGTATTTTATTGTATTTTATTGTATTTTATCCAAAATCGGCGCCACGAGTGTGACTCCTGGTTATAAGGCATAGGGTTAACTAGCACAGTAATAAAAAAAAAGAAAAGAAAAGAAATCCGTGAAAACTGACTACAATTAACCCTTTGCACTCGGAGCCATCTCGCGACATTTCTATAGGAAAGCGTGGAAACAGAAATCGTTCCATATTTCGGTATATACCACACTTTTTGAATTTCTGTCTCTTGCCATTTGAAACAGAGAACTTCGAGGAAACATGCATTTTCTAAAAAAGTTATGCCGACGTAAGTTCATCCTCTGTAATCATTAATATCATTAATAAACTCTGATATCCCCTGAGAGAAGACGTTCGAGTGCAAAGGGTTGAATACCTCCGTCACCTTCCAAGGACCATAAACAATTCCTAAAAGCTGCCTAAATAGAATCTGGGAGGCCAATTAAATCTACCCAATTCTCAAGAACACTGGCTTCGAAAACAAATCCACGTTTCATCGCAAACTCCATCGAATTGCCTTCTCCAATTCCATCCGAGCTTCATTCGACGAATTAAAAAAAAAAAGAAAAAAGAGAGAATTTCTCTTTTTCCATCACTCAACGCTCGAAGCTGCCCAATCTCGAAAGCGAAAGTGTTAATCGGCATGCATCGAGCCTCAACGACTATTTATCCGTATCCCGATCGCCTCTAGACACGGTGTAAACCGATTCCGATGAAAAAGAGCTGCCGATGGTTGAAACGCGTTGGCTTAAAATTCAACGCCGCGTATCTGGCCGACGAAACCAACCGCGAATCAATATTGAACCGAAACGGCATGGTATCGATGGTTTTATCGAATGAAAATTTACAGAAGAGCCGAAGGGGGAGGGGAACAGAGCCAGCGAACAGAAGTCACGGAACGGAAAGGCAACCGGATGCGGATTTTTAACAAATTGAAGCCCGCCTATTCCATGATCCAAAGCAAATATTGTGTTTTGGAAAAAAAATTGAATGGACGTGTATATCTGGTCGAAATAAATCGTGGTACGGTGTCGCTCGACGCGATTCTATCTCGAGTAGGCCTGTGTTTATCTTGTACACCATGATTGACGATACGGGGTGCGGAACGGTTGTTGGAGAGCATTGAATTGTGTTGAAAAAAAAAAAAAAAAAAAAAA
>SMSQ01018299.1:58299-69615 GCA_019453375.1 Ctenoplectra terminalis
TTAACGCGTTGACTGCCACGCGCGTTTACAGTAAAATCTCCTTCAGGCCACGGGTACCGCTGTACGAAGCGTATTCTTCGTTGTATTAATTAATTTAGTTTACTTATTATATAATTAACTTAGTTTATATTAATTAATATTGAATAGTTTTGTTACTTCCTCAGCGAAATATCTTTTTAAACGCATACGAATATCCTTCGCAAGTAGTCAAATAAGCGTCACCCCGATACGGGTGACGCGGCTCGATCAGAAACTTTACTGTCACCCGAATATGGGTGACGTGGCAGTCAACGTATTAAGGAACTAAAAATAGACTTTCTTGTTACGTTACCAGGGTAACGAAGTCTTGCGTATTTCCTTAACAAATGGTTAGCGAAAAAAAAGGAATGTCAACATTCTGAGAGCGTAAAAATCAGTCGGTCGGTATAGCCGTTGCATTGGTAGCTCTGTGTCTCTGTGCATCGTACCTTATAAAGTGTTTTATCGTTGCGTTTTGATTTGTAAGGAAACAGCTTCTTAAAAATCATTTATATTTTCAGTTTTTTAATCATAATTTATAATAAGAATTATTTTATGACACAGGCCTTGAGATGGGATTATTCAAACTTGTAAAATAAATAATTAAAATTTTTTTAAATGTAAAAAATGTAAAAGATGTATAAAAAATATATAACAATATTTAAGAATACTTTATGCGAATATCTGCTACCAAATGCGTATTAAAAGTGAATATATGCATCGTATAAAGTGTTTCTAGAGCGCCCAAAAATCTGCGGGCCCTGGGAGCGCGTTGCGCGAGCAGAGCGCCGTACGCAATGTGTTAACTGAACTGACCTGGGCTCTCAAAAGGGAAAACAAGTGCCCAGACTTTCTGATTTTTACAGGACACATCTGACAATCCTATTATTTTGCCTATACAAAGACATTCCTATGAACAGTGACACTCATTTTTGCCTTGAACTCATAGTTTCTATTTAACTAATGTACGCTGGAATCAGGATTCGAGCGGTTTGTCAGGAATAAGTTTGTAGGCGTTTTTAATATTGCGTTTAATTATACGTGTGTTCGCGCTGAAGGCGGTTACAATAATGTCCTTTCCTGGACTATTGAGGAGTCGTGAGGACGTTCCCGCCAGTATGCCTGCCTTAGTTTTATTCCCCTAGGTCCCAAAGAATTTCCCTTAAGTGGGGAAGTGACTTGACGAAATGCACATGGCCTGCTTCAGCCGTTCGTCTACCGCGATTTTCTAACACTAATATTAGCAATAATCCAACACTTATGATCAATTGGACGACACGTGTGTAAGTCGTAAGAGCGCCTAGGCACACCAAGGCCCTTCATGACCGTTAGTTTTTATGTAATACTGCCTGAGTGAGACGCTTGGTCGCCAAGGGTCTGGGAAATCGGCTGTGCAGAATGCACATAGCCCGCTCTAGTGGTGGGGCCCGATTTTTCCGAAAATATACTAAGAGGGAAGAGAAAAGGGCGACCAAGCTAAGCTCGCGGTAGGAGACAGTTGAAATAAAATAATAAAATAAATCTTTTTCCAGGCTCTTGTGTTTTTACGTATTTTGCCCTATCCCCGCTTTCGATCATCCTTACACGCAGAACTTCAAATTTTATGGATCGCTCGAGTTGTCATAAAATATATACTGAAATACTGGGTTAATTTGGGCCATTTAATCCTTGTTTCTTTTTTGTTTTTTACATTTTTATTCTATTGAGGAAATTAAAGCAGCGCGTAAGTAATTTGAAATAAAGAGTTACGAGGAAAGAGAAACTAAAAAATAAATATTATTACGTTGGTTACCAACGTAAAGAATATTAATGTATATGTTTTTCTTTTTTTCTTTTTTTTTTCGCTTTAATGTTGAACAAGCAGAAGGGATTTCGTACCGTTTCAACGTTATGCTCGTAAAAATCTGCTTTATATAACTTTTGACGTAATTCGCAGTAGCGATGTGTAAAACTCGGGGAAAGGTTCATAGAAAAATCTTATTACTCTTAACAGGAGCGTGATATTTTAAGATGAAAGGGAGCTGACGTCGCCAAAAAATTACAACTTTTCAAACGAAAGGTCGTGACGGTAGAAAATTGAGTCCTGTTTCAAAGTGCTCCCGGTAATTATGATGGTTGCCATATAGGAGGTGTACAGGGTGTTTTATTATCGCAGACAGGTTTCTGGTATTGTTAAAGAGATAAGAGATCAAGTATCCCTTCTATTAGATCGCATTAATATTTTTTTTTTNGCACATAGCCCGCTCTAGTGGTGGGGCCCGATTTTTCCGAAAATATACTAAGAGGGAAGAGAAAAGGGCGACCAAGCTAAGCTCGCGGTAGGAGACAGTTGAAATAAAATAATAAAATAAATCTTTTTCCAGGCTCTTGTGTTTTTACGTATTTTGCCCTATCCCCGCTTTCGATCATCCTTACACGCAGAACTTCAAATTTTATGGATCGCTCGAGTTGTCATAAAATATATACTGAAATACTGGGTTAATTTGGGCCATTTAATCCTTGTTTCTTTTTTGTTTTTTACATTTTTATTCTATTGAGGAAATTAAAGCAGCGCGTAAGTAATTTGAAATAAAGAGTTACGAGGAAAAAGAAACTAAAAAATAAATATTATTACGTTGGTTACCAACGTAAAGAATATTAATGTATATGTTTTTCTTTTTTTTTCGCTTTAATGTTGAACAAGCAGAAGGGATTTCGTACCGTTTCAACGTTATGCTCGTAAAAATCTGCTTTATATAACTTTTGACGTAATTCGCAGTAGCGATGTGTAAAACTCGGGGAAAGGTTCATAGAAAAATCTTATTACTCTTAACAGGAGCGTGATATTTTAAGATGAAAGGGAGCTGACGTCGCCAAAAAATTACAACTTTTCAAACGAAAGGTCGTGACGGTAGAAAATTGAGTCCTGTTTCAAAGTGCTCCCGGTAATTATGATGGTTGCCATATAGGAGGTGTACAGGGTGTTTTATTATCGCAGACAGGTTTCTGGTATTGTTAAAGAGATAAGAGATCAAGTATCCCTTCTATTAGATCGCATTAATATTTTTTTTTTTTCCCATTTCCACGCGTTCGACAAATGTTTGCTCAATGAAGTTAGTTCTCTCTGTCAGCGCGTTCTCGTTTACTTCGTCTTATCACAATATAATTTATTTATTCTACGAAAAGTGTTCTTCTCGATCCTCTACCTCAAACAGATACAAACGTGCTTCTCAATTTCGTTTTATGCAGAATTTTTTCGCTCGACGGAGAAAAAGATTTCGTGCTTTCTTAAACGTAAAATAACAAACTTTTCTGAAAAATTGCTTCGCGGCCACTTCGGTCTTCTTTTCGAGTTCACAATATCGATTATGGAAATTCAATTTTCAATCATTCTAATTCTTACACATTAATACTTTCCACAATATTATTTGTCATTACGAATTTGGAATTATATAAACTCGCCGATTAATTTGATAAATATTCAACAATTCATCACATTTACCAAACATAACGGTGATTATATGCGATAACCGGCAATTATACAATAATCACCGAATTAGTCACATTTACCGTAACATATACAACTCTCAACGACTGAAAAATAAGCGAGGTACAATAGGTGGTGTATCGTTCACAGACATGACATCCGCGAAAGCGACTGTAGTGGCGTACGGTAGCTAAAAGGTTAACTGAAAACCGCATATAATTTTCAAAAGTCTACAGTCGACTGCTATTCAAAGTGTGAATATAAGAAACATTGTCTCTCGATATAATACTTATGATCATTTATTGTTTCAAATTTGTAAAACTGTACGACTTTACGGACCTTAACACCCGAACTACCGACGATTAAAGTATACTTATTTCTACCGAAGAAATCAAAGTGGAAAGTATATAAAATAATATGTAATGCAATTCAGACAAAAGTTTATCTATATTTTTAATAGAAAATCGCGGAAAATCTGACCAAAGGCACCGTAGTTAATTTATAAAGATTCTGTAAAAAATTACGAATTTTGAGTGGTCATTTTGACCACTTTGGTAGTTCTAGTGTTAAAGTCTGAACCATAGAATATAAGGGATATTTACACGATATTTGCAGAAATTTTTAACCATTTTCACACTGATACTTGTTTGATCATTTAATGTGAAATGTTGTATGTGTTTAGTGGACCTGATTGAGAAGTCAGCTCAATAATGAACCGAAATCAGAGTGGCGGTAAATGTAAGAAAAACATGGTATGATTTGCGGAGAACCAACCGCAATGTCGAGTTTCCTCGAACAACCAGAAGTGACGCAAGTGTAAATGTTGATGTCAGGTTGCTACGTAATCATTTTCGTCATTATTTTCCATTACATTTTCGGGTTACACTTTTCCGATCACAAATATCAGCCTCGACCCACCGGTAAATCATATTCTATGTTAATTCTTTGTATATTCTATTAAATTTTTCCATACGGCGGTTCAATCCGCTGTAGCGCCGCCACTGAACTGGACCCTGCGCCAAAAGTGTACACATTGTGCGTGGAAGACACTATACTCATGATTTAAAACAATGTACTCATAATTTCTGCATAAAAGATACAAACTTATTTAACACTAAACCTACCGACGACTAAAGTAGATCTATTTTTTTTTTTTTTTTAATTTATTGTTTATCGTCACATCAACCACTTGTGAGGTTATTAGCGACTCGGCTAGATCTATTTGTAGCCAAATAAATAAAAATGATAGGTATTTTTAAAAAATACATAACGTAAGGAGAACAAATCTTTAGCTATATTTTTCACAGAAAATCGCGAAAAATTCGCCAAACTGAATCGCTGTAAATTTATATAATTTCTATGAGAAATTACACGCCGGTCATTTTGACCGCTTTGGTAGTTTTAGTGATAAATAAACCGAGGTAAATCGGATCTAACTAAAAATCCACTCGAAAGAAAGATTCCTAACGTTAAGAAAATATTAGAAAGACACTTTGCACAATAGATATTAGAAAATCACGAAAAATTTCGCAAACAGAATCGTTGTAAATTTATATAATTTCTATGAGAAATTACAAGCCATTAATTATTAAGGCATTATATTGCTGAGATAAGGAAATTCGAATATTAGAAACAGAGAATTTACACTTTTTTGAAGATTAATCTCTGATCAATGATTGAACATAGCAAAAGAATAATACACAATAATTAACACGTTAGACGCCACGCCAATTTTAGTCGACTCTCCTTTAGACTGTGCTCTGTGATAATAATTCAAAAAAATTTTGTCGCAAAATAATTGGGAATTTAAGAAGAGAATTCTAAAGGCCTGCAAAGGAAAGTCGTATCTTTGTTTAATGTGATTTAATAAATCTCATTGATGAATTACAAGTTATTATTTTTTGAAATTGATACCGTCAGTTTTCGGAAATCAACGACTAAACGAAAATTTCAGCGTCGGTCCGCAGGGACCGGCGTGGCGCTTAACGCGTTAATAATTTAATTCGGCGCTCGCCTCCGTGTGCCGCATCGTGCATGCCGGATATATCCGGTCGTTAAAAGGGTTAAAAAAAAAAAAAATATCACAATTAACCAGTGAAAGAACACGCAAAGACGCGAATACGCCAACGCGAACGTGTCCAACACTGACCGGTCTCCTTCAGTATGCTAGTCACCGATGCCTCGAGACGCGGAAGTGCTTCGCATTCACTTTATTCACACTCTTACACAGAAGCATCGATTCAAAGGGAAACTTTCTTACCCTCAAGCTTCTCCCCGTCCGCGTCACCCTTCCTCCGAACAACGAGGACGTTAATAAGATAATTGAGGCGGCCAGCGTGCGCTTAATTGATTTTTCATTACACCGTACAAAGAAAGGAGAAGGAAATTCTAGCTTCTTTTTTTTTTCCTAATAAAAAGATCCAGGGCTTAACGCTCGGAACACTTTGCTCAATTGCCGCGAACAATACGTTTTTTTTTCTTTTTTTTCTTCTAAAGCGCAGGGAGTAGGAAACGCTTTAATTTTCAGCGATGAAATAGAAAAAAAAAAAAAAAAAAGGAGAATGAAAAAAAAAAGATACCGGAAGGCCGAGTGAATTCGATGTTTTCGATTCGCTAACTCCATTCTAGCGACGTCGCCGGAAGCTATCGAGCATTCGAGAATTTGTAATCTATGCGTCCGTACGTTGCCGCATCCATTCATCGGGCCCGTAACTCACAAAGGATCTCGATTCCCGGTGCGCAGCCCCGCAATATCGACGATTGATTAATTTTGCCTCATTACGCATCGGATAAATTTCACGATTCCATGGCCCCGCCCTGGACAAAGACGCGTCGCCTTGATCGGTTCAATTGTTTCATCCAGTTGGAAACGATCTATGCGTTTGTGGCTGGTTAAAAGATTGGTGAACTGAAATTTCGATGGTCCACGATGAATAAATTTTGTAGTAACTCAAAGGAAACGTTGGTTATTTATTTATTTGTTTGTTTGTTTGTTTATTTATTTTGGTTTTACAAAGGCATGAAAAAGCTTAAACTGTGCACCGTACTTGACCCAGGCACATTTTTAATTTCAAGACACCTTAAAAAGCCCTCTTTTTCTTCAGGGCACACCTCCAGCAATTAAGCAAACAGCTTCCCCTTTGTATACTAAGCTTCCGGTCACCAATTTGCTTAGTCTCAGAGGAACAACATGAATTTATCCTGCTTTTGCTAACCAAACAGAGTTTTCAGTCTTTTAATCCCAACAAAGATCCGATGCTTCGAAGTGAAACTACCGGTTGTAACAAATTTTGCTCGGTGTTAAAAAGATCGTTAATATTCGTTCGCTTGAAATTATCGGGAAGCATAATTTAAAAGAACAGAATATTGAAACGAAATATTAATTTCGAGCTAGGTTTCTGAAAATGATAAAACGGATAAGGAAAATATCGCGGAAAATTGAAACATGTAATATTTATAAAGATTTCACTAAAATAATGGTAACAATTCTAAACACTGTAAAAAAAAGAATTACAGAGTTATAAAATTGTAAAATGGAACTTATTATAGTCACCGACGTAAAACTATCATGAAACAAAATTTTTCATTTGAAATAAATTTTTCAGAAAGTCATTTTACTAAAATGAGGATGCCAATTTCCATCATAAAAAAAAATTATAAAACCATAAAATAAAGCTCACTGTATCTACTCATTTGAAACCATTACGAAACAAAATTTTTCAGAACAAAAATAACAACCAAGTATTCCTTTCAAACAAATTTTACAAAAATCACAAAAAGTAAAGAAAAACGTCATAAAAATCATTACCCTTAAATTTCACTAAAATCAGGATATCAATTTCCAACATCATAAAAAAAATATAATAAAACAAAATAGAACTCATACCTACTCATCTGAAACCATTACAAAACTAAATTTTTCAGATCAAAAATAAGAACATAGTACACATTTTAAACAAAGTAAAGAAAAACGTCACAGGAACCACCACCCTCTTAAACTTCACTGAAACGAGGATACCAAACGACTACACAACAAAATAATAAAACAAAATTGTAAAACCACAAAATGACCACTTTGTTAGTCTCGTAATCCCTTTACACCACCGCTAATCGCCCATTCGAAACAAAGTCCCAAGAATCCACACCCACAAATCTTCTCTGCCCACCTCTCCTCGTTTCCAAGAGATTATCAAAACGACACCCAAGGGGGCGGGGGCAGTTAGTCCTTATCTCGCGTTTCGCGGCGATTTTACAATGGATCCGGTGTGTACACGCTACGTGGATCGCCGTCAAAGACCGTTCCCTTATCTCTCTTTAATTCTTACACCCCTGGCCGGGAAGGGGATGATGATATTCACGAGGCTCCACGATTTTCGAGTTTCTCGTAATTTTTAATTACGCTTCCTTTCGCTACCCTTTGTCACGCGACAGAGTATCGGTCGCTGATAATGAAATTCCCTTGACACAGTTTCGAACACGCAATTAACCCTTTGTATTACTATTCTTTCAATAGTTATCAGTGGCGGCTCGTGGCTCGAAATTGTGGGGCTGCTGCAACTTTTTAAACGTACACACACCACCGTGTATCAATTTTTTACCATCATCGGTTTATCTAAAATATACAAAATATATTTTAAATAAAATATCTCAAGATATCTGTTGGAATATTTATTAAAATGGAAAAACAGTTGTTTACCGTGGAAACTGTTTTATTCTTAATAAAATCGCAGGTGGAAAAACACACGTATCCTAGGAAATAGATTTTGTCGAGCAAAGATGAGAAATGTAAAAATACTATTGCAATTGGAAAACTATATAAAGAAATATAATGTTAAAATGATGCCGGTCTTCAACGTGGGAGTGCTGACGGCTAAAACAGACTGACTAGTCCTCAGGAATCCTCGGCCTGGTCAGCAGAAAGTGCAATAAAGCACTCAAAAAAGACCTTGCAGCTAGCCGGTCTTATGCGTTGCGGGAGTATGCACATATTCTCGGTGAATTCCAATAATATCTGTTGTATTCCGATGTACAATAATGTGGAAATCGTAAGTCTGAGGTGTAAATATTTAATCCGGAGTGATAGAGGTGTGAATAAAGAGTGTTTGGGACAGGGTGATCGAGGTGCGAGAGACGAGTGTTTGGGCCGAGCGATAGAGGTGCGACAGACGAGTGTTTGGGCCGAGCGATAGATGTGCGACAGACGAGTGTTTGGGCCGAGCGATAGAGATGCGAGAGACGAGTGTTTGGGCCGAGCGATAGATGTGCGAGAGACGAGTGTTTGGGCCGAGCGATAGAGGTGCGAGAGAAGAGTANAATTCCAATAATATCTGTTGTATTCCGATGTACAATAACGTGGGAATCGTAAGTCTGAGGTGTGAATATTTAATCCGGAGTGATAGAGGTGTGATTAAAGAGTGTTTGGGACAGGGTGATCAAGGTGCGAGAGACGAGTGTTTGGGCCAAGCGATAGAGGTGCGACAGACGAGTGTTTGGGCCGAGCGATAGATGTGCGACAGACGAGTGTTTGGGCCGAGCGATAGAGGTGCGAGAGACGAGTGTTTGGGCCGAGCGATAGATGTGCGAGAGACGAGTGTTTGGGCCGAGCGATAGAGGTGCGAGAGAAGAGTATTTGGACCGAGTGACAGGTATTTTCCTGGGAATGCCTGAGCAGAGTGAAAGAGATTGAGAAATAGAAGAAGAGAGAATCAGGGAATAAATGAATGGAGAAAATGCGCATGGTAGTTAGTCAGAGTTTAGTCAACGAGAGTCAGAGAAGGGTCGAGATTCGAGAAGAGTGAGTCGAGTAAAGAGAATTAGAGAGCGAGCATTGTAATATTGAGTATAGTTATTAGCCAATAAATAGTTATTGTTCATCAGACAGTGTCCATTGGTGAGTCTTTATTGAGACACCCGCCAGCAACCTAACATCCCTACAATAATAACGAGTATCTTATTTACAAAACGGAATCTTTACATTCAGGAATGTTTATTGACAGCAATATTGAACTTTTATAATTTTTAATAAACCAAGTAGTCTTACGTGCCAGTGTTTGGTCATTCCTGATAAACCTTCCGAAAAGTGTCAGTGTCTTCAACTTCCGTTCTTCTCTCCCTTTCTCTCTCTCTCTCTCTCTTACCCTTGCACGTCTTTCTAGCGCACGTGGTTAACGCTTAGCCAACCGAATGGGAGGGAGCTCTCCCCGTTTTGAAATAAATCGTATGACCAAATAGGGAGATCTTTCATTCTTTCTTTAGCAACGCCCTGCTCATCATTTTATTTATCATTTTTTTTTTTTTTTTTTTCATTATTTAATAGTATTGAGTTCTAATTGTCGTACAGTTAGCTGTGATAAACGCGGTTAATATCAACATTAAGTGTTAATAATAATTCGTCTCTTAGGAAACTAAGAACTTAGTCTTGTACTGTTCATCCAATCGTACTGATTGCAACTGGTGAGAAAAAAGAAGCGTCGACCGAGACTGACATGGAAAAAAAAAACCTATCGCAGCACTCTCTGACACTCAAGCAGTTGTTGACTGCTCGTATTCGCGGCTTTCCTTTCGTTCGTTTCGTTTTGTCCCGTACGTTTTGTTCTTTTTCCCCGCGTGTTTCACTGTTTGCTTCGTTTCTCTTTCAGCCACGAAATCATTCGATTCTATGGCTCAGATAAATGTATTCACACTTCTCAACACTGAAACTACAGAAACGGTGAAATAACTGGTTTCTAATTTCTCATAGGAATTCTATAAATTTTTTTTACCATTTTCCGTGATTTTCTCTAAAATATATGATTTGAAATTTATTTCTCCCGTCATGTATTTTTTCAAATATATATTATTGTAATTTCTTCCATACGAATAACCTTTTCGTAAAACTGTGTTCCATCTACGTTCGCAAACATTAACACTTTAATGGCCGCTCACACAACATATGTGTGATGCTACCGCCGAAAGTTATTGGCCGGTACTACACTTTCTGGGTGATGGTTGACGAACGCAAACAAGTGTGTGTATTGCTATTGGCTTCATATTTCATCGCTACGTTTGTGATATTAGATAATTATTGTTTTATTGCCTGTTTTTAATTTTAGATATTTTAAATCGACACTATATACTGCCGACCTCTGGCGACGTTTCACTGCGTAGACGAGCGGCCATTAAAGTGTTAATATTGTAAAATAAAAAAATAGAAAAAAGGTAGAAATTTTTGGTTGAAGTAACACTTTCAGAAAACGTTAGATTTTAATATCACATTGACCAATTTTATTTGATGTAAAATATAAAAAGTTTAATTAATTAATACGACTGACGTTTACGTGAGTTGCAACGACCTGGATAAACATATAATCAATCACATTCCAACTCTCTCGACACAGCAACACTCTCGACACTCTCTCCTTTTCGACACCCTCGACACTCTTTTCTACACTGCCTTTTCTGCACAAGAAAACCCTCGCCGGTCCCCTGTTCTCCCTCCCTAGCACTCCTATAAACATTGCCAATGCATCGACCCATCGTCCGTTACAGCTTTCACCTTTATTACCTTCTGTGAACTAAGGTTTCTTAACCCTTAGCGCTCCTTTGGCTCCGCAACGGAGACATTCTGCTCTCAACACGATTACGCTTAATTTCCAAAGATATCGCACCACGATGATTTACGAAATAAAAAATATACGTTTCGTTTACGAGAGGAAGAAGAATATTTATAAAATAAATAAAAACGATGTCGCAATCTCTTTGCAAACGTAACAATTTTTCTATTCGATGCCGCTCGACTGACTCTGGTCCTCTTCTTACGCTCGTATTTATCAACACGCACGCACGTTCAACCA
>SMSQ01018299.1:69849-81011 GCA_019453375.1 Ctenoplectra terminalis
GAAGTAACACTTTCAGAAAACGTTAGATTTTAATATCACATTGACCAATTTTATTTGATGTGAAATATAAAAAGTTTAATTAATTAATACGACTGACGTTTACGTGAGTTGCAACGACCTGGATAAACATATAATCAATCACATTCCAACTCTCTCGACACAGCAACACTCTCGACACTCTCTCCTTTTCGACACCCTCGACACTCTTTTCTACACTGCCTTTTCTGCACAAGAAAACCCTCGCCGGTCCCCTTTTCTCCCTCCCTAGCACTCCTATAAACATTGCCAATGCATCGACCCATCGTCCGTTACAGCTTTCACCTTTATTACCTTCTGTGAACTAAGGTTTCTTAACCCTTAGCGCTCCTTTGGCTCCGCAACGGAGACATTCTGCTCTCAACACGATTACGCTTAATTTCCAAAGATATCGCACCACGATGATTTACGAAATAAAAAATATACGTTTCGTTTACGAGAGGAAGAAGAATATTTATAAAATAAATAAAAACGATGTCGCAATCTCTTTGCAAACGTAACAATTTTTCTATTCGATGCCGCTCGACTGACTCTGGTCCTCTTCTTACGCTCGTATTTATCAACACGCACGCACGTTCAACCAAGCGACGAAGAACCGCATGGAGTGCAGAGGGTTAAAACTACGACACTACAATATCATTTCATATGATTTCATGAAATCGCCACAATTTCAAATCTTATTTCTCGGTTTGGAAACATCGCACGATCAATGCTCCAAATTAATTTACCAACGGTCTAACTACTTCTCGAGCAAACCGTGAACGTTGCCTAAATATTTTACGGAACGATACGCTTCGTTGGAAAGAGAGAAAACAAATTAGGGAAAAATGGCGTGGAGAGGACGAAAAATAAGGGAGTACGCGGAAAGGATCCTTGGTACGACCTCTTGCATCTGCCACGCTTCCGTTGCTCTTTCACCGAATAATGCTTCCTGTTAGGACCGCGGAACCGCGTTGCTCTCGTAATTATGAGCGATTGTAAGTACACGTCGTTCGGAGAACCCGCACAATGTGCTCGCCGCGGTTTTCCCTATGCTTTTCTTCTCTTTACTCGCTGATTTTTCTTTTTTTTTTTATCTTTTTTTTTTATTTTTTTATTTTCGAGGGTTGAGTTCGGGGCTTGCTTTGTGTGCGTTTGTCGTTTTGCTCGTCGGTTCGAACATCCGTTTCGCATTCGTTTCGTTCGAATGAAGTTTGACTGTATCGGTGAGCTTCTTTTTAGCGGCGCACGCTCTGCTTGCAATTGGCACGGTTACTTTTGTGCACGTTACGTATCGAATAAATGCCGAGGTCGGGATTTTTTCTCGAAATTTATTGTTTTCGCGTGTCCCTGCAGCTTGACTCCCCGGGGCTCGTGGATCGTTCTGTATGTAAACGCGCACGTGGAAATGAATGATAGGCTCGATAGGAATGATGATGGGGATTAATATTTGTAAGTGGTTTCTTGAAAGTTTTCGTGGAGGCGAATGAAACAGAAAGCAGGGCTTTGTTCGTGATTATATTTACGATGAGTTATTAAGTTTGTTTTAAGCCTCGATCGGAGAGCTGGAGTCTGACGTACTTTATTTTTTGCTTAATCGTTTTGAGGTTTAATTTCCCATGAATATATCGTAAAACGCTTTCACATTGGGAGAAGACAGATATGTTACGTGATGCATCATTTGAAGCTATTTAATTTTTTTTAATTTGCATAGAATTTTTTACAATGCTCCATATCCTGATAAAAAAAAAAAAAAAAAAGAAACAGTAATAGAATCTTGATATATTATAATATCATGCATAGTTAAAATGTCTAATCATCTTTAAAACGTTTTTCATAAAATTTTCCACAATACTATCCTGGCATTCTAATAATAATAATAATAAAAAAGGAAATCAAGAATCCTCATATATTACAATTACTCATCCACAAAATGCAATCCTCAAAATTTTTTACATAAAGGAAAACAAATATAAAAAACTTATAAAAGAAAAAGCCAGAATCTTCATGTATTATATTATTAGTCACAGTTAACAAACCTAAACATCTTTAAAACCTTTCGCATAAAATTTTTCACAACGCCACCCTCACGTTCTAATAATAATTAGAATCTTCAAATATATTACAATCCCATTCACAATGAACAAGCCTAACCACCCTCAAAATTATCTGCATAAAATTTTCCACAATACTACCCTGATATCTTGATAAAAAAAAAATCAAAATAAATAAATCCAGAATCATCAACAATCCTAATCATCTTCAAAACCTTTCGCATAAAATTTTTCACAACGCCACCCTCACGTTCTAATAATAATTACAATCTTCAAATATATTACAATCCCATTCANCAGTAATAGAATCTTGATATATTATAATATCATGCACAGTTAACATGTGTAAGCATCTTTAAAACGTTTTGCATAAAATTTTCCACAATACTATCCTCACATTCTAATGATAATAATAATAATAAAAAAAAAAGAAATCAAGAATCCTCATATATTACAATACTATTCACAATCAACAAAGCTAACCATATTCAAAATTTTGCGTACAAAATTTTTCGCAATCCTACCCCCACATTGTAATAAAAAAAAAACCAAAATCCTCATATATTATAATACCATTCACAATTAACAATCCTAATCATCTTCAAAACCTTTCGCATAAAATTTTTCACAACGCCACCCTCACGTTCTAATAATAATTACAATCTTCAAATATATTACAATCCCATTCACAATGAACAAGCCTAACCACCCTAAAAATTATCCGCAAAAATTTTCCACAATACTACCCTCGGATCCCAATTAAAAAAAAAAAAAAGAAAAAACAAATCCAGAATCCTCCTAAACGAACCAACAAACTTTCCCGCTCGAACTCCAACCAACCAGCAAACGAGGCTATATTTCATTCTTTCCGAGACGAAGAGCAAGAAAGCACGTAAGGCAAACAGCAATCAAAGCGATTCTCTACCTACAGAATTACTCCGATGAAATTCTTTCCGTTAATTAGCGACTATGTAGCTCCCGCCGGAAGCCCTTCGCTCGAGAACTCGTGGACCGATCCAAAGGACAAGCTGACGGTCAAGATTAGCCAGCCAACGCGAAACTCGACGCGAAACTCGACGCGATATCCAAATAATTGTCGCCTTGTTATCTCCTGTCAGCTGCGTAATTCGCAGTCGTATTGTTCTTATCGGTTCAGCGAGCTCTCGCTAAACTTTTCGCCAGTGTTTTCGTTCCCCTTTTCCGAGGGTGCCTTAAATATATCCGAGGAACTTCAACATCTGAAAAGTTTCGCGCGAATCTGCAGCTGTTCGAGCATGTTTTTCGAGATACCATTGTGGAGACCCTTGTCAGGTGATATTGTAAGGGAGTTCAAAGGGACGAGCAGGAATAATCTCGGAAAATTATTTGCTGTCCTTTTGAACTGTTGCACGAGGAATTTAATAAATTTTTTTCTTTTTTTAATTTTCATTTTTTTTCGAGACCATTAATTATTCAAAAGAAGGGAACGATGAAAGGGACGTTAAAGTTAACGAGCGATTTGCTGTAGTCTGGTACAGTTTCTTTGAGGAAGAGGAAACGGTACTAAGTAGACATTTAAGCAGGGAACCTGAATTCGCGTTAATGGCTAATTAACATTCATAGTTGGTAATTAGAAAGTAGCTTTCATAATTCTCAAAATGGTTGTCTCAAGTATTAAGTTGTTGCACCCGAGATGTCCAATTTTGTATTGTTATACGACTTAAAGTAGCATTAAATGGAACTTGTATATGAATATGAAACTCGAAGATAGGTCGACGGAACACGATTGACGAATGGGGAACTGTTTTAAAGTGAAATGGTGAACAGTGGAAGGAAGGGAAAAATGAATAGGAAATATAATTCGAGTGTTTTTCTTGCATGAATTTAAAGTATACCATAATATAGTGGAAGTTTCTTGTAATGGTAACGCTGTATCGCAGTGAGATAAAGATAAAATTCGCTCGTCTGTGTTAAGTTTTAACACTAGGTTTACGGACATCGATGAGATCATTCTGATGAGTATATTAAAATAGAGATAATAATATTAGTTAATAAATAATAGATAGTTATGGTTATTAGTTAGTTATAGCTATTGGATAATTATTAGTTAGTTAATAGATAATAGATAATTATGGTTATTAGTTAGTTATAGTTATTGGATAATTACTAATTAGTTAATGGATAATAGATAACTATAATTATTAATTAGTTATAGCTTTGGATAATTATTAGTTAGTTAATAGATAATAAATAATTATAGTTATTAGATAATTATTAGTAAGTTAATAGATACTAGATAGTCACAGTTATTAGTTAGTTATAGTTATTGAATAATTACTAATTAGTTAATGGATAATAGACTATAGTTATTAATTTATTATAGCTTTGGATAATTATTAGTTAGTTAATAGATAATAAATAATTATAGTTATTAGATAATTAATAGATAATAAATAATTATAGTTATTAGATAATTATTAGTTAGTTAATAGATACTAGATAGTGATAGTTATTATTTAGTTATAGTTATTGGATAATTACTAATTAGTTAATGGATAATAGATAATCATAGTTATTAGTTAGTTATAGTTATTAGATAATTATTAGTTAGTTAATAGATACTAGATAGTGATAGTTATTAATTAATTATAGTTATTAGATATTTACTAGTTACTCATAGATAGTTATTATGTAATAGACAATAATATTATTAATTCACTTCGCCATAAACCAACAGATTTTTATCACCAAACCTTTTCCATACATATTTCATTTTCACTTTACATTTTCCGCACCCACACTTGTTAAACTTGACCACGAAATCCAAACTCCATCAAATTGACGAATCCCAATTAAATCCACTGTTAAACTATCCACGACCGATCATCAACTCTTCCTCTCCTAATCCTTCCAAACGTAAACAAAACAAAATCCCCGCTTACGAAAGCAACAAAAAAAAATAATAAATAAAATACATAACCCAAGAGAAACAAACCTTCGTCTATATTTCTAACAGATCACGGAAAACTGCTCAAAACGTACCACAGTATTTATAAAATTTTTATAACAAATTATGCAGTGCTCATTTTTACCACTCTGGTAGTTCCACTTTTAAAAAGCGCCAATTCCGGTCCGATTTAAATCAAAGCACACCGTAATAAACAATTGCATAAAGGCAACACTCGATTCTCATTCACCGGATCGCGCAAACGTGTTTCGTGTGCCCGTTTCACTGGATTAAAGTGCACCCCTCGACTGTTCCATGGATGTTAATTTTTCCCTTTTATCCTATTCTTTTTTCTCTCTCTCTCTCTCTCTCTATTTTTTTTCCTTTTTGTTTTATCCTCCTTTAGTGGGCGAACATTCCACGCGATCGTATCTAATTACACTATGCGACCGCTCCAAAGGATGGTTGTAATTAGCGCGACTTGGGACATAAAGCGCGCATGTACCAGTGAGCTGATTTATTTACCGCTCTTAATTTACATTCGGCGACTGGCCAAGGCTTTTAATTTATGACCGATGCAGCAAGAAGCCATCCGTTATTGTTGCCACGTGAAATTAACTCGCTGATTCAAACGGTACGAATCCGATCGCAACGAGTGTCCCTTGAACGTTTTTTTTTCTTTTTTCCTTTTTTTCTTTGCGATTTAAAAGTCTTTTAATCCTTCTCGCGAGAGAAGTTATTTTTCATGTTCCGAGGCGATGCTTGATTTGAGTTTAACACTAGAACCACCGTAGCAGTCGAAATGACCGGATCGTAATTTCTTATGGAAATTATATAAATTTACAGGGGCGCATTTTTGGGGATTTTCTGTAATTTTTTGTAGAAAATATGCAGATAGAATTATTAGCCTTATTATAAGAATTTTTTCAAGTACTTGTCTTGATTTCTTCGCTACAGATAAATCTATTTTGCTGTACGAGGCGCCGCTCCAAAAATGCATAGCGCATTTATTATAGCAATTATTATAGCTAGTATATAAAAAATGATTATAGCTGTGCTATATAAAAAATTATTATAGATACTGATACAGACAAAATTATTATAACTGTTGCTATATAAAAAATTATTATAGCTACTGATACAGAAAAAATTATTATAGCTATTGGTATATAAAAAATGATTATAGCTGTTGCTATATAAAAAATTATTATAAATACTGATACAGACAAAATTATTATAGCTACTGATATAGAAAAAATTATTATAGATACTGATACAGACAAAATTATTATAGCTACTGATATAGAAAAAATTATTATAGCTGTTGCTATATAAAAAACTATTATAGCTACTGTTATACAAAGATTCTTAAATGCAAAACATTTCTATAGTATTAATTATCCAACAAGGAATTAAGTTTCTATCGTAATTCTTCAGTTGTGCCGTATTAAATAATATCAGAGAAGTATTCTTGAGCACATATTATTTATTTAATATATTATTATTTACGATCTGAACAGTTTGATCGTCAAACGCACATATGCGTCCGTAGTCAAAGGGTTAAGAAACATTTGGTCGATAAACAGCGTGAAATTTCATTGGCAAAATATATTGTTATTAAATTCCTGGTTTAATTATTTTTAATTTAATTCTTCCGTGAAATTCACGAGTGGTGGCAATATCTATGGCCAAAACGACACCGGGGATAAAACCTTCATTAGGAGAACAAAATATTCTTTGACAAGGTACTTGGATGGTACAGCTGTGAAAGAAACTCAAAGTAGCAATATTTTTTTACAATTAACCGCTAGAGGGTAAGTTTGTAACTGAGCACTGAAGTCGACTGGAACGTTCAATTACTTGCACGACAAAGAACATACATATTAATCGGTTCATTTTATGACGGAAGAAAAAAGGCGATTAAAAAATAGCTGGAAGAAATTTAAAAAAAGAAATTCAGGAGTGTAATTCTTACTTGGCGAATACATAATTCTTTTTTTTTTAATTCATTGCTGAAATAATTGAGTTATATATGAAAAACAAGTTGGTCTAATCCTCGTACGCTTTTTGAGTGAAAATTTACCCATTTTCAATTTTTGTACCGAAGATTTGATAAAGTATTCGATTTCTTGACACTGAACCTAGCAACGATTAAATTATAGTTATTTGTATCAAAGAAATTACAGTGATGGGTACTTGGAAAAATACATAATGCTAGAGAAACAAATCTTTAACCATATATTTTACAGAAAATCACAAAAAGTACTCAAAAGTGGACGGTTAATAATTTATAAAATTTGTGTAAGAAATTACGAACCGGTCATTTGACCGCTTTGATAGCTTTAGTGATGTATTTGCTTGAAATTTCAAATTATGAATAAGAAATAGCTTGCTGACATTTTCTGTAAGATATTAATATAGTAAATAAAAAACTAACATTATTTGTGTAACGATTTGTGAACGCTTCTAAGTTATTTTGTGTTTTTGATTTAGTATTTTTGGTACGTGAACACTTTAAGATAAACAGTAAATAAATAAATAATAGTAAGAGGGACGGAAAATGTTAAAAAATAAATTTGAACGGGGTGAAACTTTAATTGGATACAAAAGAAAAAAAATGCATTTTTATTCAGGGCGTAAGCAATATAGTTAGTTAAAAACGCATCAAAACCGATATCCTTTCATAATTAAATATCTCGAAGTAGTAAAGTGCACTCTAAGATTCCTTTTATAATTGAAAAAGGGAAATATATTTCCTTTCACAGCTCAGCCAATAGAGCTATTTAGAAAAGCATCAAAATCAATAATGTTCCCATAATTAAGCGCCTTAAAATATTAAAACTCATTCTGATTGAGTACTTTCTCAATTAAAAATATATTTCCACTCATAGTTTAAGCAATTTAGCTATTTAGAAAAGCATCAAGATCAAAATCTGTTTTAAGATTCCTTTTATAATTAAAAAAATATATACACATTGATATAATTAATGTAATAGTTAATATTTTATTATATAAATATGTTTCTGTAATTCTTTATAATTAAACATTGTTAGGTATTAAAATTAATTCCAAGATTCTTTTCATAAACTAGAAACAAAAATGTATTTCTATTTATAGTTTAAGTAATTTAGCTATTTAGAAAAGGATCAAGACTAAAATCTATTTTAAGAATCTTTTTATAATTAAAAAAATATGTATATATTTCCATAATTATAATATATAAATATATATTGGTATAATTAATGCAATAGTTAATATTTTACAAAGTCGTATTTTTCTTTAATAATAATCAGTAATATTTTAACACAACCTATTAATCAATTATAAGAAATTATTTTTTAAAAATTAAATATAGCCTCCTCTCATTTAAAATCAAATAAGGCTTAACCTGTTAACCGGGCAAGACGAGTAAACTCGTCACGCGGACTGCCGATATTTTGAGTGCATCGTTTTTTATAAAAAATTATATTTTTATTAAAAATTATAATTGTAATAAAATTATATTATTATAAAAATTATAATTTTAATAAAATTACACTATTATAAAAATATTATAAGAATTAATTAAAATTACATTATTATAAAAATATTATAAGAATTAATTAAAATTATATAATTACGTTAGACTTAGATTTGCAATGATTAAAATCGACCCAATTAAAATGTATTATTTTCTATTAATTTCTAACTCAAAGTATAAAGGAGCTTCTGATCGAAAAATGACCCAGTTAACAGGTTAAATGAGAAAAGTTCAGTGTCGCTCCGCAGGAGCCAACGTAGCGTTTAACGCTTTTAAAAAAAACAAATCAAAATCCCCGAAAAAACAAATTCTAAGGGATGCTTTTTCGATGCGCCGAATTTCACAAGCTCGATCCAGGTCGACCAGAGCCGTGCACCGAGTCAGCCGCGTATTGTGCGAAATAACACAGCGGTCGAAATAATCCCCCCCGCGCCCTGCGGATCGTCCAGATCGCCGAGCATACGTAAAACGCGATCGTTGATTATTGCGCGCACGTACCCGCGTTCTCCGGCGTACGCGTGTAATATTGCGCGCGCTGCCGCGCTCGTGGCCCGATTTAATCATTAATTTAACAACGAACGCATTCACGAACCCCGACGGACAATCGGCCAGACCAGTGTAAAAGTACACGCTTGCTCGGTAAATAAAGCGAGCCAGGGAACCGCACCGTGTTCCCAGGAAGCTTCGATTCCGCTTCGATTGTCCTCTAATATCTGTGCCATATCGCTTGACCGGTTCGTCGACGCTTCCGCTGCGTGATTCTACGACAGATTTAATTTTTCGCCGGGAAAGTTGATGTTAACCCTTTCGCTACGTACGAACGGTGATTATAGTAACTCAACGCCTGACGCTCGCTGCGTACGAACGGTGACCATAGTCACCCAACGCCTGACGCTCGCTACGTACGAACGGTGACTTAAGTAGACTACTGAAAGACACTCAAAACCTTCCATTGAACATCATTAACCCATTTGCATCCAAGCGCGGAATATTCCGCGAGCCACGACTGTCTATTATCACCAAGCGCGGAATATTCCGCGAGCCACGACTGTTTACTATCACCAAGCGCGGAATATTCCGCGAACATGCGACTGTCTACTATGAAGCGCGGAATATTCCGCGAGCCACGACTGTTTACTATCACCAAGCGCGGAATATTCCGCGGGCCGCGACTGTCTACTATCACCAAGCGCGGAATATTCCGCGGGCCGCGACTCTCTACTATCACCAAGCGCGGAATATTCCGCGAACATGCGACTGTTTCTTACTTGTTTATGTAAGGGCAAGAGAGAGAGAAAAAGGGAGAAACAAACGGAAGTAAAACGGAAGGTACTGAAGACACTAACACTTTCCGGAAGTCTTTGTCAGAATAATCGAACTCTGGCGCGTAGGAATTATTTGGTTTATTAATAACAATTACTGAAGTTCAAAATATTACTCTTAATCAATGTACGGCTCTCCTCGCTACTCTCTTTCTTTACGGCACTCTTACAACAAAATCCTCGCACCCCGAACATTCACTCAGTTAAATACACATCCCTCAATGGCTCTATCTTTTTTCCACATACATCCCTTTTTCACTCGCACTCAAAATCTTCGCATCCATACCTTCCACTCACGCAGTCACGTAGACTTCGTTCTCACGGCCCAGTTTCTCAGTTTGCCAAACATACCCTGATCAGTCTCACTCGCAATCATAAATACATTCACACCACCACTCAATAGGCCCATCCACTGGCGCTGTCTCGTAGCAGGTACTGGAGACTCTTACATTTATAAGTTTTTTTATTTGTTATCTCTGTTTCTTATTACCAGTTGATAAATATTGTTGAGATGTGACAGAAAATGAATATGTGATTTAAATCCATAAATTTTTTCAACGTCGGTTTCACACCCACATGTCCAAAAGCGCGCGATGATATGGGTCAGTCGTCCATTGTTCGGTTCTAATTTTTAACCCATTGACTGCCAACTACGAGATACTATCTCGTGGTAATCGTGTGTACCAAAACTGCCACCTACGAGATATCTCGTAGTGTGTGCTGCAATTTTAGATTAATTACAAATTGCCATTTGAATTAAGAATTATTGGTGTTTCTTTTTCAATGAAAACTACTGTAGATGCCATTACAATATTATACGAGTAACTGAATATTATTATATTTGTAAAATTTCATGTATTCTTTATTTAAAATTTAAAATAAAACCTTGGCACCCAAGGCAAGACGCGCTAAATAAAGCCGAACTAGACCGATGATGCAAATGGGTTAAGACATTCATTTCTACTTTTAACCCATCCGACACCGATTGCACACCGTGTGTGCAATGGATTTCCGAGGCTATGAGACAGCCTGCACATTGTGTGCGCAATAACAGTATTGTGCAATTATCAGTTATTCTGAGTAAACTAGTCGTCGAAATAAGATTTTTCTGGAACTAATGAAATCTGTAAAGTACAGGAAAACAAAATTTGGCATTGGTTTTACTGCGTACTAAAAAATCTAAAAATTATCCGAAGCTTTTCTTACATGAAAAATACTATGAATACGCATGCAGCGAAGGCTTAAGATAATAAGTTTCGCTCCTGAGGACCGTGTTCGAAAAAAATCGTCGTCTCGAATGGGTTAACCCTTTGCACTCGAGGGCT
>SMSQ01018300.1:0-18944 GCA_019453375.1 Ctenoplectra terminalis
CTTATGAACATTTGAAACACTCTGGTCACCGATGACCACCATGGCGCTACTAGAGAAACAATCTCCGGTCACATATGACCACTGTGGCAGTCAACGTGTTAATAACTAGAGTTAACGTTATTTGTTGTCTTACGATTCAAGTTTTTGTGATTCATTCATCAAACAATTTCCAACATTTCGAATTAGAAAGCTGGTTTAACGATCGGATCCGCTTACCGGATAAAAAATATAGTTTTAAATTTGAAAACTAAGAAGGAAACTTTGGTAAAAGTTCTATCCATGAGAAATTATAAGCGCGAACGTGATTTCTTTCGGGTTCACCAGCTATGACGGGGAAATAAAACTGATTATAAAAGTAATATACACTTGCTCGTTATGGTACAGAGCTAAGACAACTTGAGCTTCTCTAAAAGACTAATGTTCCAGAATATTACCCTTGACTTTTCAGGCTTTCATCAAGATATACTGCACGCTTAATAACCTTTTCCATTTTTAGGGTCATTTTAACAGTAATATCGTAGAGGCTGCTTCGCAGACGTCCAGTGTTATTTTATTTACAGACCCAATGGTATCGAAGAATCTCATTTCCTTTTCATAACAGTCTCTTAAACATTGAGATAAGCATAAATATAGAGCAATTTTGCGGCATCAATATTTATGAGCAGAAATGTTCTATGGGTGTATATAAAATTCTAATGAATTTTGAATATGGAAACATTAAAACCGTAGCAAGAAGAGTTATTCGTTCGCGAAGTATTACAAAGAGCTATTACAAAGAGTATTTAATTACCACTTTTTAATTACGAGGTACAACAATTATTAAAATGGAAAAATAGAAGAAAAAAAAACGCTTACAACAACCGTCTCTTGCTAAAATAATTTAACCTGTTAACTGCAGGATTTCTTCGTCAGAAATTGTTTCATACGTGAAATTAAAGATTGATGAAAGAGAATTAATTTTAGTTAGGTCCATTTTAGTTCTTACAAATGTTAGTATATCATTTTATAATACAAATGTAACGATGCATTCGTGTATAAAGAATCCAAATAAAAATAAATTATTATATGCAAGACATAGATAATTTGTAAATAATAAGAAATAATATTGTAGATAATAAGAAAAGAAGAAAAAAGAAGATTTATACGCTTCTGTTTACTTGATTTAAATTACAGACTGTTTCACTGATTGCTATAAATTGTACGATTACAGATACAAATCTAAAAAATGTCTGAAAATATACGTGTGTTCCCTACGATATGCTTGGATCGTAGGAAACGTGTCTACAAAAATGTTGACAGTTTGACAGATTGAGTGGATGTAATCGGCAGCGTGAAAGCACTGATATATGGGACAAGCCCGGGTGTAGGATGCAGAAACTTCTTTGAATATCGAAAAGCGGGACTTGAAACCTTTTACAGAGAATTCGATGCGCGTCATGTTAAGTTGTCACCGCCAGATAATCATTTGTTAACTTAGAAACGGTTCAGCGAACGTTAGATAGCGTAACGATCTTCGAAAATGAAATTTTCATTCTAAACGATTCCTGGTAAAACATAAATGTTAGAAAAATGCTTTCGTGATTATCGCGGCACACAATTTGTGTTATTTTAAAAATATCAAACTTAATCGTAAGTGTAGTAACAAAAAAAAAATTTATAATAATTATATCATAGTATTTTTAGCGTCTTAAAACATTCAATTTAAAAAATAAAATTAAAAGGAAAGATGTTAAAGAAATTTATTCGACTCTTCTTTTAATGAAATTAATCTCGTTATGGCCTCTGGGTTATTTTTTATCGAGTTGTGCGCTAATTGTTTAAGAAGATTTCTTAATTTTGAGACGCGTAATTTCTCGTTTCAATTTTTTGATTATTTTCGAAGTTAGGAAACTGTTTTAAACAAGTTCGAACGCAGAGTTAAATTTATAATCTTTTAGGAATATTTCATTTATAATTGTGTATCAAAACATTTGATTATTACATTCAGAAAAGTTTGAAACTAGCTTCGTCTTTTTAAAATAAACATAAGCAAGACCGAACTGTTAAAAGAATCTATACTACAATTTTATATATTTGTACTATGCTACTGTACATACTGTACATATTTGTACTATACTACTATACTACTATTACAAAATTGTACAAACTGTTAATACCAATTTTCTATTCTTATTACAATTTTTCTAAAGCTACCTAATTTTCTTCCAAAATATTGATTACAATACTTTTACGGTACAAATACCATGAATAATTATTATTTTCTTTCTACTCTACATAATGCATATATCAAGTACCACAGTACCATCAAATTTATTCAATTAAAAAGAAATCTCTCTTCTTAGAAAGAAAAATTTAGAATTCAGAATTATCGATATTCCGAATAATAATTAATTTTCTTAGCGATTCATTCCTTGCCATACATCGTTCCAGTTCTACTAAAAACACATCGCATACTTACATTTGCAAAAATAAAAATCAACCCAACCAAAATGAATTCCTCTTAATCAATTTTTATCTCTGTCTATAAAAAAGTTTCCGATCAAGCAATGACGCAGTTATCGAGTTAATTTCAACGAGCGGATCGTTCAGCGTCCATTTTAACCCAGTTATCAAATAGTTCCGCGGTATTTGCGCTCACAGCGGAATTCCATTCGTTAACCTATTATTTTTGCAATTTTTAAATCTATCCTACGAAGATATTCTCAGAGGTCGTTAATTTCAACGATATGTTTTCTTTTTTCCAAAATATTCGCGTGTTCAAAGAGAGACTCGTACGAGAAAATCTTACGCAAAGTCGAGCCGACTCGAATCGGAAGAAACGCTTTGCTAATTGAAAAGGAACAGGTTGCTTTTTAATTATCTCGTTACTTTGTATCAGCCGTACATACGTCGATAAAGGGATAATCGAGCCTTTTGTACCTGGCCGTCTTCCTTCACATCGACGATAGTTTATTTAACAAGCTACATGCCTCTTTCTTTCTCTCATTAATTTCCTCTCTCGTTCATCCCTCTTCACTCCCTTCGCAGCACCGTTCCATTCACGACAATGGCATTTCTATTGTCGCTTTGTGAACGGTCCTGTGATTTCGTAATTATAATTGAAGCGACAACGCGGCGAGGGACGAGCACGAAAGGGAGGTTAATTGTCAAAGTACATCGGCTACTCCATTTTTCAATAATCGGATTTCGCGAGAAACGGCCACCTTTTCTGGCGCGACAGTTTCGAAAACAGAGAATATCGTCTTACCGGTCAAAGTAAATACCTTGTAGGAGATTTTTTTGCTCAACGATTATGCGCATGGTCTCACTTACCTGAAACAGACAGAAAAGAATATTGTCAGAGAGAAGTTATACGAATTGATAAGGTTGTTTTAAAAAATTGGGCGATATTGTAATTTTCTAACTAAATGTATATTTTGTGCAGAAAATTTATAGGTATTTTATGTTGTACAAAAAAAACTTTCAAAGGATCGTTCAAAGTGTTTCGCAGAATTATATTTTGAAACGAAGGGTTTCGTAAATATAAAAATAATTGAATGATGGTACATATAGTCGAGGTACTACGTTCACCAAATGTTGAAATTGTAACGAAGCATAAGAAATTGTGTACCTAATTATTTACCATTTATTTTTTCATTTGTATCTACTGTCAGTACGGTTAATGCGAAAAGTATCACAAAATACAATTTTTTTTCTCTTAATTCTAGAAAGATTAAGTGTATCCTGCTTGTATGTGAAAATATTACTCGCAGTAAAATTAATTCAGTTCCATCTTGTTCGCAAAATTAATTCCAGCACGAGAAAAAATTTTCTTATACAATTATACAAACAGATTTAAGGCAACGATAAAAATTTACCGGCTACACCATCGCTTACTCTTTCAATTTCTATTTTAATATTTCACATCGCAATACAATTTTCATACACAGAGATTCAAAGTATACCTGAAAAATTGATCATTACACGAAAGAAGCTTGAAACAGGACTAAGATTAAACAGGAGTAATAAATTAGAAACGGTAAATTTCAAATAATCTTTATTTACAATTCTCCAACAGCATCATCGGTTACGAGGAAGATAATGGAATAGAGGTACAATAAAGATCATCCTTTATTTTTTCGCAGTACATAAAAATTGTTCATACGCTATCAACGTTTACTGTACCCATTCGAAAACCTTTAATCGGTTATTCGAGACTTCGTAAAGAGATCCGAAGTGAAAGACTCCTCCACGATCCCTCGCCGGCAGTGTCCATTGGATTTTCGCGTAAGTGGCGCGCTATGCCTCTGCCATGTCGTAACATTCAGCCGTTTATGCTGCCGCATACCGCTCGAACGCGTCTAAATACACATGGGTTCATGAACACAGGTGGAATTGCATGTAAATTGGACGCAGAACCAGGGAACCCTGGAATGGTAACTAAGGGGAGCAGGGAGAATACTAAGGGAATGAAAGAGGAAGGGAAAGCGAGTTAGGGCAATGGTGAAAGTGAATAGAGAGACGAGGCTGTGACGTAGGGTCGTTGCTGCTGCATCTGAAACAACTCGTTTCTTGTTACGTGATAAACTTTGATGGTGAATATTTCGAACTTTGTATTAGGTGTGTGGGGTATTGGGATATAAATTGTTGATTAACCAGTTAGTTGTGGTGACCACTTGGAAAAGTGCGCGCTGTGCAGAGATCGTGAATTGTCTAGGATCTGCAAACTGAACGGTACAAGAGAAGTTTAGTATTAAAATTTATTATACGATTTAATATTGCAATTAAAATAGCAGATGGTAATTATTTTTTTATCGTAACACGAAACTCCGTTACTCGTCAATCGTAGCTAACTGGTTAAAACGTATCCGTATTTACGGAGTTACTATAACAATTACTGGTTACTTTTGACACTAAATCTATTGGCAATTAAAGAAGACCTATTTGTACCGAAAGAAATAAAAATGATAGATATTCTACAAAAACACATAACATAAGGAGAACAAATATTTAGCTATATTTTTCATCGAAAATTACGAAAAATTTCCTGAGTTGAATTCTTATAAATTTATATAATTTCTATGAGAAATCACAGAGCCGGTCATTTTGATCGGTAGTTTCAGTGTTAACGTTCTAACGTAAAATAGTGAAGCATTGTTGCTTTCGTGTCAGAGGGGTACAACGTAAAATAATTGTAAATCTATTAAAAAAAAAAAAAAAAATAGTTTTATAAAATTGTTAAATTATAGATTCAGGAAATTTAAAACGATCTATTGTGATTATACTTGAGAATAAAAAATATTGAAGAAAAAGAACAGTAGCGAAGGTTTACTATTTTAAAAAATAAAATTCTATTTTTTTAACGTCTGCGATATATTAATCAATTAATGTTTCTCCAGTGTGGAAGATAATGCTCGTCTTCGTGTATCAAAATATTTTACACAGAAACTAATTTAATTAGAAAATTAAGATCTGTCAAGAATAAAGTTCTCATTATCCTTAGTTGTTTTCCACATTTTTATTTTTCGTAAAGAGTATAAACCACTATTGCAAATAAATTGACGTCGAATAACAGTATCGAAACACAAAGGAATAGTAATGAATTGTAACCTTCGGCGAGAGGAACGCAAACGATCGAGAAAAGTGGGTTAAGCAACCGAAAGTAGAAGAGGGATGGCAGCATCAGTCGAATCTCGAGATTACGGTGCAGATCAACACCGAGGGATGATAGTCCGCGCAACACGGGGCAGTTTAAATTTAACCGTCAGAGTGTTTAAGTGCTCTTCTGTTCGCCCTTTTCCTTCCACCCTCTCTGTCCTTCTTATCCACCCCTCTCTCTACTTGAGGAACTAAGTGACTGTGAAAGCGGTCGAGCTTTCCGCTGTTTCAACGGCTGTAACGTGCCGTGGATAAAATGGGTCTGGTCGAAACACCTGAAAAAAGCACTGCTACGGAATTTTTACGATTTTCAAGATTAAAAAGACGGATCCACGTTGGAGGCACGGTTTCAGATTGAATTTGATGCTGAGCGGTAGTCTGTTTCGAAAACACTTTAGTAATACGAAAGAAATTTTTTTATTTATATTCAGAAATTGGAAATGTATTTAAATCGTAGATATTTTTTTACGATGAAGGAAAATTAGTTTATTCGGTATGAAAAGAACTGGTGCTTTCAACCCTTTGCACTCCATTATCGCTGCTAATTTTCTTTAAAGGTGTTGAGTTCTAAATAAAATTTTGTAACCTGGTCGATTCAACATTTTTTTTTTATTATTTTAAAACAGAGTAAGTTAATTCATTTTTTTTCTTTCAAAATAGTACTAGGTTTTCGTAAATTCTGTGAAATTTAAAAATGTTTAGGATTGCAAAGGGTTGAATGTGATTTTAAAAATTAGTAATTAATAGTAGAGATGAATAAAGTGATGCTGTTGAATATTAGAAGCTAATTTTAAAGATGGCAATGCGAAAAAATGTTTCTGTAATGGTTTTAACTTACTAAATATAAATAAATAAATGATTCAATGTTTAACACTTGGAAAGAACGAATTAGACATAGTATTCTGAGATACAAACTCCATTAAGAAAAATTGTTTAAAAAGAATCAAAGAAGTGTATTCAAAGTTACCTTTGTTCCTTGAGAAGAAGTGTTTCTCGTGACCTATTTGAGTATACAATATTTGAAAATTAGTAATGAAAAAAAGCTGCACAATGCATTGATTTTAAACATGACATTATCAACTGAAATGAAACGAAATTATTTTCACAAATAAGCTTCATATCAATAAAATAAATTACAGCTTCCATTTCAAAGCATGTATACATATCAAAGCAGTCTACATTTACTGCCATGCATGCTAACAGTCACTAATGACTGGAATGTTAATGTGACCACTCTAAAATAAACTCTTAATAAAAAAAAAAATAAATCAACTAAAGAATCCGAATAATCATAACACTAAGACTTCGTTCTTCTATCTATCTTACAAACTCTCAACATGAATCTCCTTTAGTTTATAATTATTTCTATACAAACTAACAAATTAACGAACAGGAAGATCAACATAAAAACCTAACTGATCGCAACAAAGAAACAAAACAATTTAATATCCCAAATAATCCACCGAGACTTTATTCAGCTAATTTACAAACTCCTAACTATAATCTCCTTTAACTTATAATTACTGCTGTGGAAACAAACAAATTCACGAATCCTGAAGTTCACACTTACTTTCATGCAGGGTAACAAATTTACCAAGACACGAAATAATTTAATATTCTAAATAACCGTAACATCGAGACCTTGTTCAATCGTCTAACCTACCAAATCTAATTTCAACATCTTTCACGTATCAACCAAGCCACACTAAACATCGCACAAAACTACGTGTTGCTCTCAACCAACAAATACCATCTGGTACCCAATAACACGCGCCAATTTCTATCCTTCGACCTCGCTTGCAATCAACAGCCAGCAGGATCTCAACACTGGTACGTCCTGTGGCTCCATAGAACGTTGTAGTTGGAAGAACTATGGCGGAAGGTGTATATCGGGAAGAAATGTTTATCAGATCTTGGAAAAGATAACCTGAGATCGATATCTTAGCAGCCTACAAAACGGTTGCACGTTTCCAGCGTGCTCGAGAAGGGTAGACGAGCAACATCCCGCGGGCTGCGCGAGCTTATCCTTTTTACCGTGGGATTCGCCGTTCACCCAGACAGCCTCGTACCATTTCGTAAAGTCATCTATTTGCGGGATTAACGTACCACGGATACCAAGCAACTTCCTGCTAGGTAAGCAGAGAAAACTTTTCGAACTGGCGAGGGGGAGAGAAAGCGAGAGAGAGAGACATAGGAAGAGGGATAGAAAGCGGGAGAGAAAAAGTGAAAAAGGGAGAAAATGAGAGTTAGTGAGGAAAATAGAAAAAGAGAAAAAGAGAGGAAGAGAGAAAGATGGGAAAAGAGAAAAAGAGAGATGGAGAAATAAAAAAGAGAGGAAAAGAGAAACTGGGGAGAAGAGAGAAAGAGAGACGGAAAAAGAAAAAAGAAAAAGAGGGGAGAAGAGAGAAAGGGAGATGGAAAAATAGAAAAAGAGAGGAAGGGAGAAAGAGGGTAGGAAACAGAAAGAGAGATGGAAAAATAGAAAAGGGAGGAAAGAGAAAGAGGAGAGAAAACAGAAAGAGAGATGGAAGTATAGAAAAAGGGGAGAAGAGAGAAAGAGAAATGGAAAAATAGAGAAAGAGAGGAAGGGAGAAAGAAGGGAAAATAGAAAGAGAGAAGTAGGGGAGAGAAAAAGAGGGGAAAAGAGAAAAAGGGGAAAGGGAGAGAAAAAAAGGAAAAAGAGAGAAAAGAAAAGAGGAAGAGGGAAAGAGAGCTCAGGCTTGAACGAAAATTAGTTTCACTTTTTTCCCCGGTCCTTCCACCCCTTTGCTCGTTCGTCCTTTCCCCCTATTCGTAGACGATCCACCCCCGCGTCGGCTCTTGTACCATCCACCCACTTTCATTCGCCTCTGTCCGCGGAAACATAATCTTTTCTTTGAAATTGCTTAGAACCCTCCGAGCGTTCTGCTACCGCTTCTGCCTCTACGATGACTCTACATGAATATTTAGTGACCTCGTAAGAGAGCTTTCGAATAGCTACTGTATGTGTAGGTGGATAAATTAGGAACGCTACTGTTTTTCTTTTTTACTTCCTTTTTTTTTTCATGGACTAATACACGGATCTTGAATCATTTCTCAATGTTTCGTTAGTGGTTATTGAAATTCTTGGTGGATGCACGATGAGTATCAAGATTGAGGAAAGATATCTTTGTTGAAACCTATTAATTTTAATTGATTTTAGTTTAATTCAAATTTCGATTTTATTGGAATTATATCGAATATATTGTAAATTTAAGATTAATATTTGTTAAGCAGGTTGTACGAAGCCACCGTATCTAGATACTCCAATTTTATAGTTTAAATTTTACCTTGAACTGCGGATAACGAGTTAACCAGTCACATCTTTCAAAAGATAATTCTATTTTGCATATCTTGATTCATAAATTCTAAGATTAATTTAATTTAATTAGAGAATTTAATAGCAGTGCATTATTAAAAATGTAACTAGGGTAAAATAAAAACAAGAAAAAAAAAATGTGAGCGAAGAATTATAATAGGTATAAAAATTACAAAATGGTTTGGCAACATTCACAGGACTAAGTTGAAAAGTTATTTGACGTTAATAATTCTCTAGCAAAGTAGATTAAATACATCATCTTAATAGAGAAAGTTTGAAATAGGTTCAGAAAAGAAATTACAAGTTTCCAAACTTTTTCAAAGAACTTTTGTCATGTATTTTCGTCCCTCGTAGAGGTGACACCACGGTCTCTTAACATACAGTATAGAATTCTATAACCTTCATTTTCAACAAGAAATCAGAATAACAAATCATTAGTTCCGTATCTTTGAACAATTCTGACAAACAACTAGAAAATAAAATCTGAAAACAAATAAAATGAATTCAATAGTATAACAGTATATAAACCAATAGTTTCGTTACATCTAAACTTATATAATAAAAAATAAATTCAACATTTATGAAACAATACAAAAGAAAAAATTATAATAACTATAATCGTATCGATAATAAAAATTTATTTGAATCAAACAGCACAACATTTAATAAAAAAAAAAGGTTCCAATAAAACACACTACAAAACTATTATAATATTAACACACAAGTATTATTAAATAATCGTAAAAACTATCAATCATCCACATTAAAAAAAAAAAAAGAAACCCCAATACACGATCACGTACAATCAATACCTCCTCTTCACCAAAGCAGAAACGATGTATCGCATTAAAACTCCATTAAAACCCACCTAACACACGTTCCTCGAGAAACGAAAGATCATTCCCATCAAGACTCCCGCCATTATCTGATCCGAAAAAATCGAAAAGCAACAAGAAACTCCGATTCCCTCCGGAAAAAGAATCAAGAGAGGATCAGGAGGAAGAACGAACATAAAAAAAAGGAAAAAAAAGGAAAAAGAAAAGAATGCTTCGTAAGAAGTCTAGGGGTACGGTAAAACGTCTAGCAACGATGACGAAGACGCTCGAGACACGAAAATGCGGAAGAAAGCGAAGGAAAACGCAGAGAGGGATGGGAGGCTCGAATCTGTCGACCTTGCGGCCACGCCACAATGCAGTGTGCTTCGTCCCAATAAAGCCCGCCAGTTTATACACGATCTCTGGCAAATACGTTGCAATTATCATATAAAAGGATCAGTCTGGGGAAGAAGACGGCCCGCTTCTATGGCGCTCCATTATGGGGGAGAGCGCACGAAAGGAATCTCGGTAAGGGCGGAAGATTCTCTGCAGAAGAAGAGCGGGAGAAAGGGGAGGAGAGAGAGAGAGAGAGAGATAGGGCGCGTATTGATCTGTCATCGTTCGCCTGGCCCTTTTCGAATTTTAGATCAGCAGGAATCCTATGCAAACCCGTCCCATTCTATTCTGTGGTTGGTTCACCGGCGGAATTCGAAGCTCAGTGCTACTCGATGAGTTCGATCGATTCCGACCGACGGGGTTTGTCTTTAATGGGCTTCGTGTAGCGAATTGAAGATGCCGCGCACTGCTTCGCTAGTCTCGCGTTGGTCGCGTGGGTAATTAGACGGTGTCGTCCAATGATGGTATGTTTTTGTTTATCTTTTTTCTTTTTTAATTACGAAGGTCGGGTGCAACTTTTAAGGTTATTAGCGCGATCAGAGGGTGTTAAGAATGGTAAAAAAAGGCTCGATATTTAATTTTGGAGCTATCAAAGTGGTAGAAATAATCGGTTCGTAATTTCTTGATAGTAACTTTGTAAGAAGATTTACTGTGATACATTTTTAGAGATTTTTTGTGATTTCTTTCTTTTTTTCTTTTTTTTTTTGTATAAAATATAGACAAAGATTTGTCCCTTTTGCAATATGCATTTTATCTAGACTTCATTTTGATTTCTTTCATGATTTAAGAAAAGAACCAGGAAATGATAATTAGTACAGATAGTTTGCTCGATCTGAAGATAATAATATAGTAGTAATATATTCACGATCAAGTACAGTAAACGATACGCTACTAATTTTTTAAACTCAATTATTCTTTAACCACGATTAATTAAAGCATCACTCGTTAATGAGTTGCAGAATACTCTGACTCAATAGGAGTCTTTTCGAGCGCAACCATGAATCCGGTTAAATAAGCGAGATCTGCTCTCGGGAATGTAGATAAGGGCCAATGGAGGTCACCATGGACCAGAGAGATGTGATCTTAAAGGCTCGTTCGAAGGGAACTAGGGAGAGATTGGCTAGGAATCGCGTAGGGTTAAAACTTTAATCAATGCGGGGATAGAACATGCTTGTCTCTCGTTGAAATAGGAATTCGACTTGCGAGATTACACAGTAGGGAAGTAAAGTGGATTTATGTTACGAGATATGTTCACGTTAAGTCTCCTAACGTAGCTCGGGTTAACATACTGAAACAAGAGCGAGTATCGAGAGATTTCGAGATTAAATTCGCCCCGGAAAAGGAGAAAAAAAATAAAAAAAATAAAATGAAAAAAAAAAGAATCGAACAAAGTGTAAAGAAGAATTTAATTTAAAACAAAACAGAAAAATCGTGTCCCCTCGTTGTTTCGTTCGAAATTAGATAAAATAAAGTTGGGGCAAACGTTTCAGGATTCATTAGGGTTCGCGTAACTACCCGAATTTCAATAGCTTTGCCAAAGGTAAACTAATTTTCCTATCGCAAAAACTTTTACCCATAGTTTGTGCTTCGTCTGGAAACACGTCAAGATAAGTTATCGCGCTGCTCGACCGGACTCGTCCGTGTTCCGTGTCAGAAAATTTAAACGCGCGCGTAAGATAAAACTTCCCCGTTTAAAGAATTATTGCGCGTAAACCGACCGCCAATGATGTTTCCCTACAATATTCGCAACCGTCAACAGACTCGCTCCTCTTACCAAAAAAAACAAAAAAAAACAAAAAAAAAACAGAAAAACAAAAAATTCCGACTCTGAAACATACGAATTAACCGAAAACTTCTATCCGCTATCGAAACACTGACACGCGATGCTGCAAATCAACCTAACCAAAAGGAAGACAGGTCCTTCTCGAGATAAAGCCCATGCGAAGAATTTGATTCGTTGTCGATAAACACGACAAACTTCGAACCCCCTGAAAAAGATCCCAACCCTATGGATAAATTCGGAAAATGCTTCTAAATCAAGATCCTGGTTGGTAACAAATTATCTATCTCGCTTCGACCACGAGTTGTTTCCACACCCCCTGGTAAGAATGTCACGTACAATCTCAGCCGGCAAAAATGAGACAGGTTTATCCGCGCCGCGATAAATCTTCGTGTCGGCTGGTTTAAGAGGAGGACTCGTTGGCTGGTTGCTCGAACAGATAATTCAGCTGGTGCTTTTATCGGGCGGTAGGATCTCGGGAAAAGAAACGCGACGGTTAAGTCCTTAATCGGCGTGTAACGATGTTTGCGTGTCCATTAGAAATTATGAGGCCACCGGATACATCGTCGGAGAGTGGTTAACCCCGCGAAGCATAATTCAACCGGTTCTCTCGCCCCATGGGCGTATAGGGTGTTGGTACAGTAAACTTCCATGAACTCTAATATAGCACGCCGTATTCAGAGAGTCCAGAGTTCGCGACTATCTTAAATTGAATCTGCCAGCAATGCCAATGCGGCTCGTGTCGGGGCTCTTGGGGTTGACTCTCCTTATTTCGTGCCTGCTGCTATCATTTTCTCTCGCCGGGCATTATCCGTGGCTCCAAGAACAGCCGGGAGCAACGAAGTGCCTCCCCCCCCCCCCTCTGCTACCCTTCTCGCGCGAGCTTAATCGATTCCGTTGTAATTACGTCCTGCTAACGAACGCTCGTTAATTATCATTCGGAGGTATTCGTTTTCTCGGCTTTTACGTAATTTGCGGTGGACACGATCCGTGGCCGGGTCTACCGATTCGTTGATTTCATTTTATCGCGCCCACGTCTTGGCTATTTGATTGATTACACCGATCCTGGCTCGGGTCAATCGTGAATCGCGTGACCGGCGCGCGATGGAAAAATCTACGGAGATATCTTGTTTCGATTCGTGAGTTTATTACGGAGAGAGATTGTTGAAAGATTGCTTTTGAAACATTTTTAATTGAAAGATCAGATTTGCGAGAGAGAATGTGGAACTGTGTCTGAACGTTAAATTGCTTAAGGATGATACTGAATTTTTGCGAGGATTCTTTTTAGCAGCGAATGAGATTTTACCACAGAAATCAAAATGAAACAGATACGAAAAAATACATAATACAAGGAAATCATAGGAAAACCTTTATTTTCAACGGAAAACTTTGAAAAATCTCACCAAAAGCGTGGTAATCAATTTATAAAATTTGTGTAAGAGATCATAGTTATCACTTTGGTAGTTCTAGCGTTGAAAAAGTAAAAAATTCCTATCAATATTAATCTTATACAAAAGATTGTAAAATATCATCGTAATTAACACGGAGAGAACTTTCGAACGATGCATCAAGAATAAAAAATTAACCTTATTGAAAAAAAAAAAAATGACCAAAGCTGTACAATATTTTTCTAGGATACCCTAATTCATAAGAACCTTTAATCCACCCCGATAAATCATCGGATATCGAAACGAATCGTGAAAAGGAACACCAAAGCTCTCAGACAGGATCATCTGCGGAAGGTTTGCCCATTAAAGGAATATGGAAATTCTTCTGCATAGATGGCGTTCTTATACGAGTCTTAAGGCTACTAAAATTTTTAAGCGCGCTGTTAGGCATCCAAAGTACAATACATCAGTCCGCGGATAGCGCTTCACGTTCGACACGCATTGCCACGAGACATCTGTATTTGCGGAAACATCAAAGTGCTGCTTTACGGCGGTTGGTGTGAATAAAATCTGATCTAGTACCTCTTGAATATTAATGATCCCTGCGTGTCCCTACTCGTACACGTGGCTCACGCTACACGATAAACGCGTTTATGGATGTATCGAACTTGCTTTCCCTCTTTTCTCAACCCTCTTTCGTTACAGTTTCGTCGTGCTCCTCATTTCTATCTATTTTTTTTTCTTTTTTTTTTTTTTTACGAGTCGTCAGGCTGTCGTGCTTTAAACGGAAGAGCAGAAACAAAACGGCAAACACGGTGTTTGTGATTTTCAAAGAAAAGTGAAATCGCTGGAAATGTAGCGCTGTGAATTTATAAAATTTCCTTGAAAAATTACAAACCATTTCAACTGGTTCGGTAATTCAAATGTTAAATGATTCAATATTTTATACAAATATATAATTTTTTTATATATATATCTGTTACTAACTGTGGCTTCTCCAGTTGGATGGTATTAAATTTCCAATGCATGCACAAAATACACAAATAAGCAACCAGCGAAACGATTACATCGAACTTATAACAGAAAATACTTTACCATTGACCCTGACCCATCATCGTATGGAATTAATTACTTTATGAAAGGCTGAAGATCTAATCTAACTCCTGTATATGAAACTGCGTGATATGCAAACGGTACACGGGTATTCAGCGCTATCGGTCACGAAATTTCAAAGTGACAAGCTGTGTCGTGCTATTCGCGTCAAAGTCGTGACGTAACTTAAAGCATCTCTATCTAAATGATCAGCTTAAACAGGTACTGCGAGCTCAGCAAAATTGGACGTCATCGTCCAAGGGAGGTCTAAGCAACACGCTCTTTGAAAATTAATTACTTAAACCAGTAATGGATTGATAACAATGACGAGCTATTAAATTGAAATGTTGCTTAAACCTGTATTCGATAACTGTTGATAACTGCTTTGATGACTGCTTTGATAACTGCTCGTAATTGAAATATTATACGAGTATTTTAAAGAAATTATGCTACTCATAAGGTAGAATTTAAGAATCATAATTTTTATCCATTTGAAACTCTACTGGCATCGCTATGGCGACACGTGTAATTTTCTTGAGAAGTTAAATTTTAAGTTAAATCTTTTATTTTTGTCAATTTCAATCTCTCTCTTTTTTTATTTTAAAACAAAGCAAATTTACTGAACAAAATAAAATTAAAAACACTTACAATTTCTTTTTCCCTTTCCAAAACAATAATATAAATTTTCATATTACGTTATGTGTCATATTACTTTCATAATTCCATGAAACTTAAAAAAATTTACANGAGCAGAAACAAAACGGCAAACACGGTGTTTGTGATTTTCAAAGAAAAGTGAAATCGCTGGAAATGTAGCGCTGTGAATTTATAAAATTTCCTTGAAAAATTACAAACCATTTCAACTGGTTCGGTAATTCAAATGTTAAATGATTCAATATTTTATACAAATATATAATTTTTTTATATATATATCTGTTACTAACTGTGGCTTCTCCAGTTGGATGGTATTAAATTTCCAATGCATGCACAAAATACACAAATAAGCAACCAGCGAAACGATTACATCGAACTTATAACAGAAAATACTTTACCATTGACCCTGACCCATCATCGTATGGAATTAATTACTTTATGAAAGGCTGAAGATCTAATCTAACTCCTGTATATGAAACTGCGTGATATGCAAACGGTACACGGGTATTCAGCGCTATCGGTCACGAAATTTCAAAGTGACAAGCTGTGTCGTGCTATTCGCGTCAAAGTCGTGACGTAACTTAAAGCATCTCTATCTAAATGATCAGCTTAAACAGGTACTGCGAGCTCAGCAAAATTGGACGTCATCGTCCAAGGGAGGTCTAAGCAACACGCTCTTTGAAAATTAATTACTTAAACCAGTAATGGATTGATAACAATGACGAGCTATTAAATTGAAATGTTGCTTAAACCTGTATTCGATAACTGTTGATAACTGCTTTGATGACTGCTTTGATAACTGCTCGTAATTGAAATATTATACGAGTATTTTAAAGAAATTATGCTACTCATAAGGTAGAATTTAAGAATCATAATTTTTATCCATTTGAAACTCTACTGGCATCGCTATGGCGACACGTGTAATTTTCTTGAGAAGTTAAATTTTAAGTTAAATCTTTTATTTTTGTCAATTTCAATCTCTCTCTTTTTTTATTTTAAAACAAAGCAAATTTACTGAACAAAATAAAATTAAAAACACTTACAATTTCTTTTTCCCTTTCCAAAACAATAATATAAATTTTCATATTACGTTATGTGTCATATTACTTTCATAATTCCATGAAACTTAAAAAAATTTACAAGTGAAAATAGTTAACAATTGATATACACTCGGACCCATAAATCATCGGAAAAAAATTTAGTACAAAGAAAAGATTATGTTTCAGTTATAAAATGAACTTACCATTCGCTTACTGTTCGCGTTACAGAGAACCATTAATTCTACTGACTTTTTAAGATCTTATTAAAAACTTATTTCGACACAAATTTCGTTCGAACTTTATGTGTCCAGTGACTTAAGAACAATAGTATGAATAAAGTATCGAACAAAAAAATAATGTCAACTTGTTTAATCGTCAATCTCCCTGAACTATCATCACCGTGCTCAAGAAACTTAAATTGACTGTGGATAACACATAGTATCGCAATCGAAGCAAACTTGAATTGCAACTTTGACGGATCGTCCGACGATCGATCGGCTTACGAATCAACGAAATCAGCAAATTCGTATTACGCGATCCAAACTCCGGAATCTAAGGTTCAGCTTCTCCGTGGCTCTTCAAACTTCGAACGACTAAAGGGATAACGACGGTCATATACAGGGTGGACCACGTAACTCTGATCACCTAAATACTTTTATAAGTACATAAAAAAACTGTTCAGAGTATAGAAAATTCTTCAAAATGGTAAAAAAAAAAAAAAAAAAATAGAAAAGAAACTCTTTTCGAGGCAATTTTTGAACAAATTTCAAAACCATCTATTTTATTTTTAAATAGAATCCACTATTATCCACTTATAAGAAATAAAAAGACAATTTAAATAAAATTTCATTTCCTTGTACGAAAATACTCGAAACTAATATTTATAATTATTGAAATTTAAATTAATTAAACTAGAACAAAGTTCTATTCCGATCGTTAAATTTATCGTTTTTATGTCGCTTTCTAAAAAGATCTAGATATAACGAATATATCTGCTACGACTCGTTCATCGGTACGGTAATAACAAACTTTTTTGAAAAATTAAGGCTCCGTGGCCACTTACTTTTCGATTTCATAATTTCGATTATGGAAATTCAATTCGAAGCCATTCTAAGCTTTGCATTAATGTCTCGGACAAAGCCGAGACAGGAGATGATGGTGAATAATATTTTCTGTTATTACTTTAAATAATGAAGATATTCGAAAGATGATCGGTGGAACACCCTGTATACACCTAGGAATCGAGAGGAGAAAGAAGCGAAAAAGATCGGTGTGACCCCTTTCCGAACGAGTTTCAAGATGAACGAGTCATGCGAACCAACTACCGTTACCGTCAGCCTGCCATCCAAGGAACTGAAAGAGCCAGACGGAAGAATTGGAAGAATGAGAGGGTGCTAGCTGGATAAGACGTGAGTCACATACATAAGTCACTGCGACAGAGGTGCTCCTCGCCGTCAGAAATTTTTAGTTCGTGCTTCAACAATTCGCGTGCACCGGGAACATTTTGCTCGAGGAGGAGAATAATGCCACATAATAATCGATTGTATTTTGATTTGCTCTATTGTACGGCGAAGGTTCTTAAATGGAGATAATAATCGTACAATTTTCGTTCGTTGATAACAGATGATAGCTTGTTATAGAATTAAGTGGAGAATTTTGTCTTCGAGATTCACCTTTGTGATATTTCATAAATAAAATATGATTTTATTGTGTGTTCTTGAAAAATATTATGCGGTTAAATTATTCCGTATGTATCTTTTTGATTATTAGAGTCTGGATTTTTTTTTTTTTTTATTTATAAGATATTTAAGAGTGATATGAAAAAATTTAAAAAATATCCGAATTGTAGTGCTTTCTATAATACTTGATAGGTGAAACAATTTTCTACCAGAGTTCTACTTATTTTATCAAATAATCAAAAATATGAATTTGAATAAAAGTCTATTATTAACCCTTTGCACTCGTGAATTTTTTTAAGTTTCAAAGGACTACTGTGAAAATTTAGTGATCTTTCGGAAGAAACAGAAAATTATAAATCTTTACGATCTTTTAATTTATTTGGTTAATTTAGTTTATTTTGAAACAAAAGAAGTGTTTGAATTGACGAAGATACAGAATTTAATTTGAAACCTAATCTCTGAAGAAAATTATGCATGTCGCCCTAGCGGCGCCAGTCGAGTGCAAAGGGTTAAGAAATACGATTACAGATATGTATATGATAATTTATAGTAGTTTCATTGTTTAAAGTTTCGATAAAAGAATTGCGCTTTTTAATGCAGTTTAATGTCTAATACTACTGATAAATTTATATATATCTCACGTATACAGTTTATAATCTACGTATCAGTAGCATTAGATATCCAATGCTATATCTATCTACTATCGAAACTTAAAATTTAAACGTTTAATGAATGCTCTGCACCGATTAATTTTAAACACTAATTTAAATACGAATTAATTCCCTTCGAAGCAACTTAACGTAACTCGAAGTCAACTTAAATTAATTACTAACTCTAAGCTTTAATTATTTCCCTTCATAACAGCATGCGATAACAAAGACGATACCAAGTAAAGCAGAATAACGTTCCTGTTTTTCCTTGGTTACCGTTTAATTGAACACAGAGTCGCATGATATTGCTTCAATGTCTTTGAGGTATTAAATGTATAACGCCGAGGTAGCTCGATATCGTACATTCTACGTTCCGGTTCGCCACGAACGCACCTCCATAGAAGCTAATTAATAGGGAAACCTACTGATGTATTAATTCGGACATGTTAAACAGGAACCGCATACAATCTAATAGC
>SMSQ01018301.1:0-32102 GCA_019453375.1 Ctenoplectra terminalis
TAAGACTCAATATACTTAGGATAGTTTAGAAGAATATAATTTATAGTGATTAAACAGTTGCATAAGTTACAAACTGGCGGATCGGATTTAGAGAGTAGATGTAAACGCAAGAGTTTCGTGTGATCAATTCTAACTTTGTTTAATACTGTTTATTATTTACAAGATTCTAAATTGCAACATATGGTGATGTAAAATTTTTCCACTCATTTTATTCGAAACGTTGATTTTTGTTTATAATATAAAGACTCTGCTGTTAAGAGAGTGGCCGCCTCTGGCTGCTACGTCCGCTTCTTGATTACCAGGAACGCCTACACTTGACAGGATCCAAGTGAGAGTAATAATCTTTCTTTATCTTTGTTACTATAAAATACTTGTTAAAATCAAAATAGCCAGAATTGATATGCGTGTAATAGGGAGTTGGTGATTGCTAGTGATAGTTACTTACACCCTCTATAACAAGAATGGCTTTAGTTTAACAAATCTAGTAGCGTCATCTATTAATGGCAGATTGATTTATGATTCGTTAACCATTGTTATTAACCTCTGAAAATTTCATGACATTTCGTTCCCTAGAAGCCAAAATACACGCATTTAAGTGACAGTAGTTTATATACATTTGTCGAAAAATGAATAAAGAGCAAAGAATCAACATTAAGTTCTCTGTCAAAAAACAAATTTTTTACTTCAACATCCCCCATGTTCACTCGTTTTGGCTCCCTGCTATTATTTTCTATTCCCTAAGCTGCATTTGACGATGAAAGGAAACCACTTTGCACCAATCGAAGATATTCAACGAACAACGACGAGCAATCTCAGCACAATTCCAATCAGGAACATAAAAAAGTCGTTTGATACACTTTTTGAACGCGCAAATCATTGTATTTCTGTTCAAGGAGAATATTTCGAATAAACATAATGATTTTTTTAAAGATTTTCTAACTAGTTCTGTTATTTTTAAAGCCATTCCGGTTATTTTTGGGACAGAAGGAAGTCGGAATCGATGTAAATTCTTCGTGTATCGATCATCTTTAGTTTAACCCTTTCGCTACTACGGGTGACTATAGTTACTTGTCACAAACCGATTATCGTGTACGTGTAGGTACTATATGCGACTACAGTCGGCCGCCATGAAACGACCACTGGATATTATGAGCGGCTGTCGTGGCCCAATAAATTGCATTTACGTTTTGAAATAGCAAGTATATAGGAAGAATAATATTTAACATATGCGCGTACGTTAAACTACACCACTTAATACATAAACGCACAAGGATTCGTTGTCAGTGAGACAACGTAACATATGGGACCCGTGCAACCGTACCATAGGACCATTTTTCGACAGAGACGGCCGTAACGAAAAGGATAATCGAGGATACGTCACTTCTATTAATCAATGCATTTTCGTTCCAAAGAAAATTAGCATATGCTAATTCCCACCGTTAGATATCATCGTATAAAGTATAGAGAGAGTGGTTTAGTAAGGGAAGCCGAGGCGAATTGAATTATTTTCTCGTTGCCAGCGAAGAAATGTTAGCTGAAATTTAGAAAGTTAACTTTTTATTATAAATTCGTAATTAATACCCGTTTAATCTGAATAACAATAATAAAAAATGTTGTTGAACTTGAAAAATCTTTTGACTGAATTCTTATTTTGATCCGGTTCGCCCTGTGATCCGATTCATCTCGGTCTACCCTGTATCAACTCTGGTCTTCCCGACTATAGCAATATTAATTTCGTTATCAATTCTTAAATTAAACAACGCACAATATTCGCTAAATAACATTTTGCTATTCGCACTATGAAAGCTTATACTCTGAAATGTTTTCGTTTCACGAACATATCCAGAATCAAATTTGTACTTCGCACGTTTCTTTTTGAATCCAATAACGAATACCATCGCAAAGCTATACTCTGCTATTCAGTTTCACACGTTTTCTGTTAAGCGATATTTTTTATCATATGACATTTTTTCACGTTAGAAAGCACACCTCTCACACGCAAATGTCTCAGGTTCACGGAAACGATGATTTTCCATAGCTACCTCTTACGAAAGCGCGATATATTGCCCACATTTTCACCCACATAACATTATTTTTCTCCGTAAAAACAAGCCCGGGATAAAATCATGACATACATCAAGAGAAAAGTAAGACGTATGAACGTATTCGAATTGAAAGAAATCGGTGATTTCACATGAAACGTAAAAACGCGACCGTCGTAAAATCGTTTGCCACGTTTCCGTTTTAACTCTCCAACGCTGAGGTGGAATCTTGAGGATTCCGTTCATCCACATATATTCTTTTCAACGACAAAGTTACAAGTTTCGTCAATTCAAGTTAAAAAAATTAGTTTATTAAAAAAATATATCTACGTATAAGTAAAATAAAATAACAAACAAAATTGTTAAGAATCATATACGTTTATCAATACATAACTAAAAAATTCTGCAGTTTCGTAGATTCTATCACGGACTTCACGTTCTAAATATAGTCCTCTGATAATCTCTATTTAAGTTAAATCTCTTGCAAATTTTGTAAACCTTTAAACTGTCTTCCTTTCATTTATCTAACAATAACACTTTTGTTATAATCTTGTCGCCCGCTTACAAGGGATGTTCGGTACCCCGAAAATTAAAAAAAATTTGAAACTTTGCTGGTTTGTAGAGGACCTCGAATTAAGTATCGTGCTATTTTTTTTATCTGCTGATATTCGGTTTTTCAGGGTGAAAACACCCCTTAAAGTTTTAGGTGTGCTTTCCTATTTTGCTACACTGTATAATAAAAGTACATACAATAACAGTCACATATGCACACGTATCTACGATTCATCTTTCATGGTTCATATGTATTACATAAATGGTGCTATTAAAAAAAGTGTTCGAAACAGAGATACTTTTTACATCAGATACTTCGCAATAGAGTAGGTTTTCCACACATTGCCCAGTGAAACGTAGTATGGAAATCTTCATTTCCATAACAAAAATTTACTGGATTTTCAAATGGTTTGGAATGGTTCCCAATAAAATTTTGCACATTTTTTGACCAGACAAGAAAATCAAAATTTTCAAACATAAAAATTTGTTGATATTTGTTATAGTTTTCAAGATATATAGAAAAATAGGAAAGCACATCGGTAACTTTAAGGGGTGTTTTCACCCTGAGAAACCGAATATCAGCGGATAAAAAAAATAGCGATACTTGATTCAAAATCCTTTACAAACCAGCAAAGTTTCAAATTTTTTTCAATTTTCTGGTTACCGAACGTCCCTTGTTAGTGGCGTATAATGAAACGAACTTACCTAAATTTAGCATATATTATGAAATTAGTAAAAAAATTTACCTAAATAACTTACTCTCCAAGAAAATAAAAATTAAATTTTTATTGAGAAACAAAAATACAGCTAGAAACTAGAAATGCTAATAGATACGTCACAAGAAGCTTTCATGTTTTTATCTGTTTTCGTTTAGTTACAAAAACACTCAGTTTTTGGTCGTATTGATCAGAGCTTAAACAAATATTATTATACTGCACATCATTTTATTTAAAAGCGTAACACTTAATAAATTAAAAAAAAAGAGAAAACAATTCTTTTACAAGTATGATTTATACACGTTAGGAATGCAGAAGGTGTACTTAACCGATTCGCTGCCAAGCCTAAATTATATGAAATCATTCCCATTGCCATTTATATTTTGAGTGTTATTGTTTACCAAAGCTCTGTTATTTCTTGGTGAGAGCACATATATTATCATACATAATCATTTGCAAGCATAAAACCAAAGACGAGTATACTCGTCCTTGGCAGCGAATGGGTTAAAAGAATCTTAACAATTGTCGAAAACAATTAACGCATTACTTTCCTCGTATGCTTTCTGTTCGATCGCTTTTCAATGAATGTCTCGGATGTGTTATTAAGTTCCTCATCTTAAGGTGGTCATCGGTTTCAACTTCTCAAATTTTATTAACTATTCTTAGACGGTTTAGGGTTTCTTACACATAAGATACAAAATTTCGATTTTTTTGATCCTCTAGACCAGAACATTTCTTTGAAAAATCAGAAACCTAAAACGCTAGTGTACTCTGTCGAGAAGCATAAACGTCACATCTAGCGATTTGCGTGGAGATTATCGTCGAACACGACCGGCTGTAGCGTAATCAGAGAACAATCGTGCTGCTGCTTATTCATCAGCTCGATTATTTTATGCCCTGCATATCGAAGCAAACGTCTTGATTCCCTCTAGTCACGTGGGTCGCGATTAAACGATGCTCACGAACTAAGGACAACGTTGGCCTGTAATTGGACGGTTTGTACCACTCTCCTTCGCGTTGCGCAGCGGATGACCGGCAAGTGAGGATTAACCCGTTTCTTTGCTCGTTCTCTTTACGCGCCAATAAAGGGAAGGGCGGTTTCATTAACTCTCTAATATCCGAAATTGCTCTTCTCCAGACGAAGAAGAGAGGAATTTCTTCCTCCGTACGGATGTACGATGTCACTCTTGGATGATATATTAGCGCGGGAAAATGATTACGGCTCCTCTGTGAGAGGAAGTGCTGTACGATGTCAATGGTCTTAGCTAGTTCACTAGGTTCGTGTTTGATCGTGTAATTAAATGTTCAGTGGAGGAGTATTTGGTGATGTAAAAGTTGATCGATAAGGAAATTTAAATCTTTAGAGCGATTAATGGTGGAGCGATTGTAGGGAATGATAAAGAATTATTTTTTATGTTTTAATTTTTATGAGGCTTTCATATAGAAAAAGTTTGTTACAATAATATTTTTCAAATCTGTATGGTTATACAAGATGTCAGATATTTTAGTTTAGCCACTATTTTTAACCGTATCATAAATTTTATTTTAAGTTTGTTGAGCATTATAACCTACTAACATTAATACCAATCGATTATGTTATATTTTATATATGGTTATAGTTTGAAAAATATTGTATTAGTAGTGTACAGCTGGTAAAAAAATTAATCTTAATTGTTAATAATTGGAGAATGTGGAAAAAAATACAGATTGTTTAATAATATGACATATACAGGATTTTTGAAAGTATACGAACATTTTGTTTCAATAAGTAACAAATATTATTTAATACATTATCTCTTGTTGAAATAAAATGTAACATGAAACTGAAGCGATAAAAAAAAATGTAGGAAATATAATTTTATTCGTTTGAAGAAAAAAAAAGAATTATGCTTCGCGTGAGTAAATTGAAAGTTTGCATTAAAAAATGTAATGTCAAAGGTACTTTACTGTGTCGTCTAAAAGATCCTTTTTATTCGCATCGATAAAATGAAATGTTTCGCAGAAGTATGATTTCGAAGAGCTTATAAAATTTCAAGGATCCATTTTAGTACGTTTCTGCATAAGTAAAATTGCAAATTAGGTAAAGAGGTAAAATATGTTATAAAAGAAGAACGTTACCTTGTACTTTCATATTGTTTGCATGATCTTATAATTATCTAATTCATGAAAAATTAAAATTAACGAACAGTATTGATATACGTATTGACCGGTCAAGGCCATTCCATTGCTATTCTACACTAATGAACCTTACCTAACGAAACTTACGTATAGTGGTTCAGCAGATCAACGTTAGAGGTATATGGGCGTATCTGTTCTGTAACTTCGTTATTGTCTTTTTTCTTGGGCTAATATAATCTCTTTGTCTTGAGCCTTAGGAAAGTATCCTTCTCCATTTATCTTTTTCTTAGTAATACGCTCTCTTCGTTCTTTTTCGCGCGACAGCGTGTACCCTTCATTTTTATTACATAATTTGTAAGCTTTCTTTGTCTTTCTGTCTACGGTGAAAGAGGAACCGAAAAACCTTAGAGGAGAAATGGCCACAACCGGCCAATTTATTTGTCCTGGAAGTACCTACTTTAACTTGACACATCTCTGTATCTTGTATTTCATTTCTATTTCAACTTTCGAGTCATAAATATTTTTCTATGATTTCTGTTTTACACAATTTCTTTAAATTATTATGTGTGGATGTGGAAATGTAATTTTTCCTGGACACGCCTTTTCACTATTGATATAATTAATATTTATTCAAGAAATATATATTCCTCTACATATGCCAGCTTTAATCTCTTTTTCATCCTTCTCTCAACTTCGATTCGGTTAGTCTCTAGAAAGGACAATCAATACTAGATCGATAATCCGTAACTCCAGGGTCATCATCTAGACGGTTACTATTCCAAGTAAATCACCTTCGCATTGTTCATAGTCAGAATGTTTATGTGAGCGCGCACGTGTGGCCTAATATTATTGAAAAAAAGTTATGTAAGTTTTAATAAAACAAATACAGTAATAAAGGTATCAATAATAGATAAACATTATTATGCATGAACAAGAAGGGCTTAGTTAAAGAGTATTCTCAGAAAATGTAAATCTTCGAGTACGACAAGTTAAAATATAGGTAATAATGAAATTTAATGGAATTGAAAATATGCAAAGAAAACTGACGAAAAGTTTTTAAAACTACTATCATTGTATTACAGGACAAGATTTTTAATTGAACTTATCAAATACATACAACAGGGTATCAAAGTGTCGGTTGACGCTTTAACCCTTAGCGCTTCTTTGGCTCCGCTATGGAGACATTCTGTTTTCAATACGATTATGTTCAATTTTCAAAGATATCGCATCATGATGATTTACAAAATTAAAAATTTATTTCGTTCACGAGAGAAAAAAGTATATTTATAAAATAAATAAAAACAAGTACTTTCGCAAGCGATAGTAATTTTTTTCGTTCAAAATAAAACTTCTTTTCTTCAGTGATAAAGAATCGCACATAGTGCGAAGGGTTAATACTGTGTCGAACTTTTCCACGGTAAGAGAATGTGCATCGGGTAATCATTATTTCAGAAAAGAAACAAATTGAAACGCATTCAGTACGCTCGGGAAGAATGTAATTGGTGAGTGAAAAATTGGAAATATTTATGGGCGGATCATAGTTCAAAATTTTTGATAGTGTAGTAAAAGACGTCGGTATGTACTGATATATAAAAGAGAAGCACATTAACCCTTTGATTGCGAAGCACTCTAAGTATTCTATCGATGTTCAATTAACCTGTTAACCGGGTAAGACGAGTAAACTCGTCACGCGGACTGCCGATATTTTGGACGTAATCATTTATTTTCACATTGATTTACTTTTGAGTGCATCGTTATATTTTTATTAAAAAAAATGCGTTACATTAGACTTACATTTGCAATGATTAAAATCGACCCAATTAAAATGTATTATTTTCTATTAATTTTTAACTCAAAGTATAAAGGAGCTTCTGATCCAAAAATGACCCAATTAACAGGTTAATTATCTAACGTGCAACTAATGGTAAGTTATATTTTTGATATTCATACTTTGTATCACTTCTTTTCTTATATTTCGCATGCACAACAAATCGTTTTCATGCAAATCGTGCGTTACTCGTTTAATCTGAACATTTTAATCGTCAAACGCATACATGCGTTCATAGTTCACGTCGACAGCATTCGCCGGACGCATATACGCGTTCGTAGCAGTCAAAGGGTTAAGAAGCATATTTGAAACCAATTATAGAACATAGTGGAAGGTCAGTAATAGTTTGGAAGGTACTTTTATGTATTGAGTGGGAGATTTAGTTGACATTAATGAAAAATAAACAGCTGGGTGATACCTGGAGGTCTCGCAGCAGCACGCAGTACTGTCTGGGCATCGACTAATAGAAGATTAATTTGTTTTTTAACATGAATCGTAAAAATATATTTAAAAGATCTAGAGAAAATGAAACATTAAAAGTTAATTCATTTCATAGCCTCAATTTAAACATTATTGAACAGATTTGAGATTATTTGAATAAAGCTCGAAGACAAAAAAAAGAGGAAAAAAATGCAGGCGGATAAAATTTGTACGTGAGCTATGCAAGATGTGTGACGTAAAAGAAGGCCACACAAAATATTAAATTTTCTTCCAAATTTATAATATTTTTGTGTAATTCACAGTCGTACACTGAAGATAAAATAAATAAAATAGACCTAATGTTACATACTCTTTTTTACCGTCTAACATTACAATTCTACGGACATAAAATTGTGTGCCTAAAACAACAATCCTTATATATAACAGTAGCACAAACTTATATTAAAACATTTTGCAAAAAGAAATCATTAAAGAATATATTATTATTATTATTCCCAAGCACGTCTATTTCACAAAATGTTTCAACACTCCGAGAAGGTCACAACGAATGAAAATTTATGCGAGATAAATCGAAAATGTAAAATCTGTTCTTTCGATATTAGTCTTCCCAAAATTTATTAAAATTCAGATATTACATACATTCGAAACATTATTTAATATTCGAAAAAGCTATCCACGAGCAAAATTCAGAAACAAAAAAGAAGAATCACACATCGATTTATTCAAAGTTTCGTTCGTTGCCGCGATAAATATTCATCGCGGTTGCAGTTTACAACTATCTTCAACGACGACCTCCATATGTCGTATGGACTACACTTTTTTCACGCGTCTGAAAAAACTCTAAACTATATAGAAATAGAAACAGAATATGAAAAAGGAGCAATATCAAAGTACATCTTATATTTTCCAAAAATATATTTTTCTCGTGAATTAAAATATACTATCCGTACTATACTTACTTAAAACTATGAATAGCAATTAATGCATACTTATCTCTACGACAGCAAAAAAGAAAAAAAAAACAATAGGTTTTTAGAAAAAATACATAAGCGAGGAAAATAGCTGTTTATTTATACCTTATCCAGAAAAATTTAATAATAAATTTTTACAAAAAATTACAAATCAGTCAGTTTAACCATTTTTAAAGTTTTCATATTAATTAGGAAGGTTTTGAGAATTCCAGGGACTCGATAGGCTCGTTAAAAAGGCGTGCGACACCATTTATGGAAATAGCAATCGCTAGTTTATGTATTTTTTCTAAAAACCTATTGGTTTTTTTTTTTTTTTCTATCGTAGAGATAAGTACGCATGCGGTCGCCGTCGTTGAAGTTAAGTGAAGGTTAAAGTTCGCAAAAGTTCAAACATTGCATAATTAAATTCAAAACATTATTCAATAAATGGAAAGAAACATTTAAGAACGAAATGTCATAAAGAACAACGCATCGACCCATTCCAAATTTCGTTTTTCATCGTACACATTTCTAAGTTTACACGGAAGATCTCGGACTTGAACTTCGAGACCTAGTTTATAATTTTATGGCGTGTAGGGGGTGGCGCGGAGGAAATAACCGTAAAAGAGCATTTCATAAATTCAGGCGTAATCGAGACGAGCCGAGACGGGAGGGATGCGTCGAGACGAGGACGAGACCGAGGCGCGGGTGTTTCAGGGACACGTACGCGTGGGTCGGACCGGAACTGGTATGATTCACGTCGCGAAGAAGTCGTGAGACTCACGGAATACCAGCCTCGCTCGTATGAGAACGTTCCTATCGTTCTGTTTGCACATTTTCGAACGATCTTTCTGCGTGTTAGCGAAACGCCACTTTCGACGCAATGTCATATTGTTCGAGGATGGATCAGCTCTTGTTTTATCGAGCAGGAACTGCAACTTTTACGACCAATCGAACGAGAGACTCAAGAATTGGTCACCATTTCAGAGAACATTGTTACGTAGAGCGAATGTCGAACAGAATCGTCGGAGATCTTTCATTGTATCTCAAATATTTTGATACGAAAATTACATTTCAATCTTGGTTACTTGGTTTGAGAAAAAAAGATTGCTGCGTCTTAATATTGTAATTTTATGACTTTTTTCTTGTATTATTTCTATTCCGAATATTTCTTACAATATACATACATGTAGATACATTCGATTTTTATTTATTTTTTGAATGACTAGAAAGAATTTTTAATTGTACTTTAAAAGGAACTTCTCTTAAAAGGAAAAAATATTTAGTTGAATTTTAATCTAACTATTTGATCAACTAATTTTTGTTCTGCTTGTAAAACTGGAACTATAAATTATTAGTATAGAAAAATTGTAAATTGTACTGATTTTTTTAAGTATTGTAAATTTATCCATGCTTATTTATAAGTAGCTCTTTTTCTTTTTTCTCTTTCAACATTATTATTTAATTTTGTTTTCACGGACTATATTTTATTTTTAGAAGCTTATACGTTAAATTTTTGATGAAAAGTAATCTTTTGTGCAAATATCAATTAATCACGTTCACGAGATTAGTTCAATAAAATCTATGTCTATTTATGAAATATAATATAATTAACTATTCTTTGTCTATCGTACACACTTACAATCTTCAAGCATGAATCGTCTTACAATGAAAATATATTTTACAAAATTAAATCATAAGACTCAATCGTATTTAACAGCCTTTAACGATCTTTTTAAATTTATCCTTGCAATGGTATAGCGCTATTATTAACGTATTCATCACGAACAATTTAAACAACGGTGTACGCTTCGTTAATTACAAACCTCTTGCCCCTTTAAAAAATCTGTTCAACGCGAGTCCCAGCATCGGATCTCGATATCCCGACATCGTCCTACGTATCTGCCTATCTGCCTATAATTCCAGTGAAATTTTTTTCTCTCGCTGAAACGTATCCGCGAATACGTATCTCGTTCCCTCTTACATCAGGCAGCGTCGTCCGAAAGAGAAGACAATGGCGCGTGGGTCGAGGCAATGTGTCGAGGCGTAGTCGAGTACGTAGGTAGTCTTAAGGTGGTCGTAACTAGCGATGGGTACACGATTCTTTGAGATTTTCAATCAAACCAATCCTTCCGATCGCTATTTCCATAAATGGCGTCACACGCCTTTTTAACGAGCCTACCGAGTCCCTGGAATTCTCAAAACCTTCCTAATTAATATGAAAACTTTAAAAATGGTTAAACTGACAGATTTGTAATTTTTTGTAAAAATTTATTACTAAAATTTTCTGGATAAGGTATAAATAAACAGCTGTTTTTCTCGCTTATATATTTTTCCTAAAAACCTATTGTTTTTTTTTTTTTTTTGCTGTCGTAGAGATAAGTATGGATTCATTGCTATTCATAGTTTTAAGTAAGTATAGTACGGATGGTATATTTTAATTCTCGAGGAAAATATATTTTTGGAAAATATAAAATATGCTTTCATATTGCTCCTTTTTTATATTCTGTTTCTATTTCATACACTTCTATGAGTTTAGAGTTTTGTAAAGCCTGTAATTATTGCACATAGAAATAGTTCATTTTGCAATACTGTAATTTCAAAATGTTTCGATCAATGAAATTGAGTTGGCTCATTAGAATTTGAATTATTCAATTCGTTTTTCCGCTGTTTAACCTAACAGTTTTGTTTGAATGTTAGTTAATATGAAAAACCCGGTATATGTTTAATAAAGAAACTTAATTTGGAAAAAATTCAATATTTGTACAATTAATAGCATAAAAAATACTCTCCCAACAAACTAAACACAATTACATAATTATTATTTTCCTGCATTCTGTATTTCAACGATTATTATATTATTTATTACTAATTGTAAATATTAACTATATAGGACAATAACATTTCTAACTTTTAAATTATTTCCAGTTCTTGTAGATCATAATTTAAGTTGAAATAGATTTCACGTAGGTTCAACATAAGTTAAAATACATTGTATATTAAAAAATGTCGACAAAGTTGGACACTATTTAAATATATAAAGATTACCTAAATAAAGACTGGAACAAAAAAAAATTGTTTTTATCTTTTATTGGAGGAGTTAGAATAACAATCTTTTTTATTCAACGAATAACAGATGAGCGAATTTATTCAATGAATAAACATACATTTTTTAGTTCAAGAAACCTGTTCTTATCGGTTTCGAACAAGATTTATCTTTATCTGTATTTTTATTCGATATTTATTGAAATCCTGGAATCATTTGTTTTAAATACAAAAAACCACTACTTGTTCTGCTATTTTGAAATAGTTCCTTTAATAAACAAATATATCTTTATTAGCTGAATACATTCACTTCGAATCTCTTTATTTTTTTATTAGTCGAATAGACATAATCCAATTATCTGAAATCAATGATTAATAATCAAACATTTCTTATCTTGTAGTCATTGTATAACCAGTTACCTGTGGCGACTTCTTCGAAAAGTGTGTGCACATAATTTATGCCGCTATTATGAAGCGATGACGGGTATATTCGTCAAGTACAGCGTACGTATAGCTGTTATAATATTCACCGTTTTATTTTTTTATACAATTAATAATTTTATTACCAACATTTATTTATTTACATAACTTAAACGTATATAGTTTGCATATGAGAAATAAATAAGAAAAAAATAAAAAAGGTGATTAGCTAAAAATTTAAACTGCTGTTGTGGAATGACATTAAGTAAAACAAGGTAGAATACATAACGGTACTTCGAAAGTCGAACACAAAAAATTCAGAAAGGAAAAGGAAACAATTATTTTGTTTACACTGTATGTAATTTCTTCATAACAATTTATATCTTTTTATTTATTCGTTTTATCTTGTCCTGGTCTTCGAACATTTTAAACATCTTGAAATTTACGAATATATTTTAGTTTTCGCTAAAACTGCAAGTTAAACATCAAACGGTAACTACTTTTTCTGCACGACGAATATACTCGTCATAATGCAAAATATTGCCATTTCTTCATGACGAGTGTACTCAATCACAGCTAATTAGTTAAAATTATTATCTATCCGTCTCTACATTGCATTTTCAAAAAGATCAATAAAAAGTATATAGGAAGGGTTTCAAATCGAGTTATTCCCATCGCTAGTTGGGCTGCGATCTGGCCGTGACGTAAGACGAGGCCCGCGGTACTTAACGATCGCTGCCATTGCACGTTAAAACGATTACTTCCGGCGCGCGTGGAGGTGGAGGAGATACATCGTGAACCGTAGAACGCAACGCTCTGGCCTGCTGAGCTTTGTCCGGTATACGTGCTTACGAGACGTCCAAGAACGTCCGACGTGTTCCGACGTGTTCCGACGTGTTCCGACGTGTTCCGCCGTGTCCCCACACGACGAATATATTTCGGAAGCTCGGCTCGTAATGCGAGAGAATGGCCGCTTTTAAGACCGATCTACTCTCGTCGCCGCAAACTAGACCCATTCACGCGACCCACTTCACGTTTGCCCTTTTCGTGCGCCCTAGAACTTTGCGCGCTCGTTAAACTTCCCTGCTTTTCGGAGCTTTAAACTTACAAGCTTAGAGTTACGTGAATCGCGATGTCGCGTCGCTTACTTCGCTGTAGCGAGCATGCTGGTGTAAACCATTCCACGTTAAATCACATAAGAATTGTAGTCGCAGTTATCAATTTTTCTTTTAAACTCGCAGCGTTTGTTGACAGCTTTTAAAAACTAAACAGTCTACAATGTTAGATTTTTGTCTCGGACGATTCTTGAGGTATTTAATGTTAAAGTTTAAAAAAGTTGTAGACAATGAGCTGACATGTCATCGCTTCAATCGCAATATTTTTGCTTTATTTAAAGATTTTAAACTGAAGAAATGGTTTTTTTGTTTTATTTGAAGATTTTAAACTGAAGAAATGGTTTTTTTGTTGTATTTAAAGATTTTAAACTGAAGAAATGCTTTTTTGCTCCATTTAAAGATTCTAAAATGAAGAAATGCTTTTTCAAATTATATGAGTAAGACACTACCGCTGATAAATATCCGGACACTGATAAATTTGTCAACTTGATCAATTTCTGTTGATTTTAGTACATAAATGTTACTAAAACATGTAAATTAATGACAATTTAATGACTGAAACTAATATTTATTACCTTCTTAAGAAATCGACACATTGTAAATTGAAATTATCTATAAATAAAAATTAGCCAATAGTGTATTCAAATAAAATACAGAATTCGTAAAAGAGCACTGGTTGAAGTAACTATGGTAGAAAAACATCATTATTTAATTCATAGGTTAGCAATTAAATAACCCAAATATAACAAATTTCTCAAATATCAAAACAGTTTTATAAGGTTCGACACATATAGACTTTAATATCAATTTTATTGCATATTAGCTTAGTAATTTATTCACAGTATTCAATTTTATCCCATCAAAATGCTCTGCTGCGCATAGCTGTAACAACAACAATTAAATGACAAAATCATAAATTACATTCTATCAAAAACAAGCAAGCGTCCGGATACTTTTGAGCGGTAGTGTACCTATATAATAGTGATCAATGATAATGTTTCAAATGTTAATTTGACGTTGTTCACATCCTTGGATAGATTTCAATATTTAATTGAATATTCTTCCATAAAATATGTCTTTTTAGAAAGATGGAGGGATTATGGAAAGTTTAACAAGAAAAATAAAAGATTGAAATGCCATGTGTTTTTTAACATTAGTAATAAGGGCTCCGAATGTTGGATTCAAGATGAGAAACGTTTACACAGATTATACAATGTATTTTTGACAATGTTTCGTATATACAGTCCTGAATTCATTTATGGCTTGTACGAGACACGGAACAAAGTGACCGTCAAGAAAACTGAACTCTACTGACTGAACTGAACTGCGTTACAAAATTTTAAGAGGTGTTATATGTCTGAGGTTTCCAGGTGGGGAAATGAAATCTATTACCTTTGGTCGTGAAGTGACTAATCTAGCTATCTGTAAGAATTTGGACTTTGTTGAGAAAGTATAAACAGAGAGATCTTGTTTTAGTTGCTGTAGTGAGTCAGGTTTGTCACCCAACATGAGTTTAAAAACAAATCAGTGACTATAATTGTAATTCTGTGCGATTAAATGCAAGCGCATTCACTCGTGTGGACGTTCAAGCAACAGCAATGCTATTGCGTACGAGTAATTCGTTTCTCCACGGCTTCATTGAAAGGACGAGAATGCTTCTTTGACTCTAGCCTCGCGAGTTTTCTTCGCTGAAAAAATTATGCTTACAATCGGATAAATTGCAAGAAGAGAGTGTTTTTATTTGAACGTTGCAGACATTACGTTGCGACGATTCCTTGATGACGATTAACGCCGAATAAATCCACCGGAAGTGTGTTTAATTTGTAAAAAGTGTCGAGACGTAAAACTCAGATGTTTGAGAAATCGAAACGGTGCACTTATAAAATTCTACAGAAGTTAAAAATATTTGCATCCACCTTCTAGAAATGATGGAACGGCGTTAACTTAGCAATTTAAGTCATGCGTGTGGTTAAAGAAATTGTTGTTGTTGGCATTGGAATATTGTTGACATTAAACGACGTCAATTAGAGAATTGTACAATTAAACCTGCTACGATCATTGAGGTTTATTCGTTTCATTCATACTATTATTTCTATACAAAAAAGTTTCTTAATTTTGAGAAAAGTAAATCTTTAAATCTTTAACATAAAATCAGAAGAAGCAATTACGCATATAAATAATAATTTTTTTTTCTTTGTTTTTTATGTGTCTCAAAAATAGAAAACTCTTTAAATGAAGGGTAAAAAATATTAAGGGAAATAACTCTGTGTTGTTATTTCATATTTCTTTCTTACAATGTTCTTTTGTATTCTTTGTACATTCACAGAAATGGTTAAAATACATCAGTGAATAATTAATTATCGCTCTTTATTAATTTGTTTATTAAAACTACAGTTTTAAATTTAATATAAACATAAAATAGTACGTGTTTTGCTGTATACCTATATCTTTCTACATAACGTGTCTGATTTATTGCGAACATCTAACGTATGACATATGAAAATAGATATATATATATAAAAAAAATAAATAACTAATGTGGGCGAGATAACATGATTTAAGGGCATGCGTTCGAGGATAAAAAAAAATTATTCTTTTTTCTGATGTTCCACGTGGCATCAAAATCCAAAGGATCAAAGTTTTATTTCACAATATTACTTTATAATTGCATGTTTTTTTTAAAGGATTTATATCGAAACATAGAAGCTTTCTCGTTTATTTTGTCTCTCAATTGCACAGTATGCAGCTGAACTGATAGTATAGACGAACAGAAAGTAATTGCTTATGCAAAAGTAACTAAAAAATGTAAAATAAAAGTTTTTCACCAGAGGCAGGTACAGCTTTTGATAAAATCGACTTTGAAAATCCACTTCGTACGTATGCACTTAAACCAAATACGAAGCATAGAGCGACCCTATGACGACTGTGATGTTTCGGTATAAATGTAAATATACAGTCTCTAGCTACATAATTGGACTACACTTTTTGGTGAAACGGTTTAACGGGAGAGTTCCATCTACATACGACGTGAATATTTTTGTAGCGATTAATTTTTCAACATCGATGGTGCTTTAACATAGGATACGTTATACGGCTCGATCTGTTGACTTTCCAGTAACGAAAAAAGCTGACGCGGCTTTTCGTGACGACACTTTTGTTACACTTCTACTTCGCTACCACCTTTACTCACCTTTCCGATCCATCTTCTTGTCGCTTCATCGTCGAAAAACTGTTAAACTGTTTTAAATGGTGAGTGAACAACGAGAAGACGACATTCTAGCATCTATCATGGAAAGCTGTCTTGATAAGTCGCATCGTGGATCTAACACAGTCACTTGCAACGAACGTACAGAGGATCAATAAAAATAAATATTGTCAGCTTTAATTAACATATTTTCAGTTGTACATAACATATCCTATGAATTAAAACTTCAATTCATCAAAGCTGTACAGTTTTTTTTGTTACATTTTATTCAACAATTTAGAAATTTTTTTAACGCACAGATCTCAATTATGTAGCAAACTTTGAATTTTTATTTTTGGGACCATGTTAAAGCGATTATTCACAATAGAGATATTGAAAATTTGAATTAATTAGTACAAAGTATTTATTAAACATTTGAAGATTTGAATAGGAAAAAAGCATTAATATACGTGTATAATTGCAACAGTATAGGCTTACACAAAACAACAGAGGCACCAACTTTAATAATTTTTCGATTAATAAAATATTGTTAATAAAATACGTTTTGCGTTTCCGCGAGTTTAATTACTCGTAAAGTCGAACAGAGATTGTATACAAATATGAAAGCCGTTATTATGTTACTTCACGCACTGTATCTCAACTAAATGCATACCTACGCAATGGAATATCAAAATCGACATATTCGAAAACCAAGCCTTGGTGAACAAATTTTATTCTACATGTTTGATTCATTTTTGCACAAAGAAACACTTTCTTCTTGTTTGTACTATCAGTTCGAGTGTACCCTATATATTTTTGCAATGTTTTCCGAGTTTCTTGATTATCGTTTCGTGATCGCAATCTAATATTCATATTGCAATTCTTTTAAGACCAAATAGAAGCGAAACTTCTTTCCACTATATCCCACGAATTCGGGCAAAAATAAAATAAAATTGTGGATTTTTCCTGGAAGAAATTCATTTTGCAATGAAACCCCTATGAATTTATGGACCAATCTAATACATTACTGTCGCTCCACCGAAGGAGAAGTTCAATTTTCGTGACGCTTTTTCGTTATTCTCCCTTTTCCCTAAAACGAACTCTCGCTGTCGTACCCTACGAAGTTTCGCTTCAAAAAAGGAAAGAACAAAAACACATCTGTACGCGCATAACTCAATCCCGCCAAACGTATGCAGCATTAATATTTCCTGCAAAATTTTAGCCACTCGAGGCAACTTAATCGCATTAACAGCTAAAATAACGCGGAGCGGTCGCGAGAGGAGTAGGGAGGAGGCGCGTAAACTTCCGCTCTGCTTCTCTCGTATTCCGCTTATCGTTCGGGACGTGAGATTTCACGACGAGGTTACAGGTACACACGAAGTAGATAACATCGTCGACGAACTGCTTGGATGGTAGGAATATCAAACTATATAGTCTGATCTGACAGCCATTGGCTGCGTGCTCGCGCGTCTATCCTTCGCATATATACGTATAGATCGGTTGACTTCCGTGGATTCTGTGGATCGCGCCGGTTAAATGCACGCCGGGACCGTTCGCATTTTCGTTCCGTCGCGAAACGCTTAGAGGCGAAGCGGATAACTCGCGTGTATGCAGCCAGGTCGAAGTGACTGCGTGAGTTGGGGAGCGGGTGGCGCGTGTGTCCGTCGTGGTGCACACGTATAACCATTACCGAATGGTCGGTTGGTGAGCACAAGCATTCCAGTTACATTCCGTGGCTTGCACGATTCTCAGTTTCTCTGCTTCCTCTCTCGTTCTATCTGTCTGTCTTGTTTCTTCTTCGCTTCTTCCGTTTCTCCACCTTGTCTGTCTTCTTTGAGCCTCCAGCTGACTCCGAGGAGCCAGAGTCACAGTTGCGGTATCATTGCTGTACTTCCTTCGTTGCTGAGATCCTCTTACCAGAGGTTTAGCTTCTCTTCCCCTCGTTTCTCTTTGTATTACGGTTTAGCCTCACTTATCCGATTCGTCTTTGATCCTCTGTACTTTAGTCCCTTGATCTTCCATAGAACCTCACATCGTTCTTTTACTTTGATTTCTTGTTCGTGATTTGCGCTCCTTGGATTGACTCTTGCGGTCTTCTTTGGCTGGTGATAATCTAGAGATCTGCTTCTTTTTAAATTTTCTTCAATTATTTCTCTCAGATTCCGATGGGTTGTTTAGATAAATTTTTTTTAACGTAGATTTGGATCGTATTTTTGTGTTTCTAAACAGATTTTCAAAATTTCTGTTACTTCAATGTTAATAAAGACAACACTTTTATTACAAATATGTGACCTATATTTTCAACTGCTTACTCTTATCATTACACTATTAGATCCTACAAAAAGAAATATTCATAATTATACCCATATTGCTATTAATATTCGTATTAGCATTGGCTTTAACAAAAATCTAAAACGGACAAAAATGTTACTTTTAACAATAATAATTACATTTTATTTAGTAGAAGTCTGTAAATAGCATTTTATCTACCTTTATTACCACTTTACATCTCACTTAACAGAACAATTTTCGATATTAAACCAGTTCACCAGATTAGATCTTTCCTTTTCACCCAAGGAGAGAAACGGGCAATTGTCGCGAAGAAGAGGCGATTCGTTCTGACGCGACAAAAGGCGGGCAATTACTTATCGAAATAAAAAGAGCTCCAGCTCCCATGTACGTTTGCGGTATCTAATCCCCTTTGAAATTATCGAACCGCCCTCGTGGTTCCTTTTTTCTGGGAGCATCGGTGAGTTACTGGAGTCTCATAACGCGAACGCCCGGCGACTTCTCTTTGTCCTGACCTCTTTTTATCACTCTTCGGTTTCACGGCCTCGTGCGGATCGCTCGGGCCGGAATCTTTATTAAAATGCACAGAGGCTTGAACGCCGGCCCCCTCGACCTCTTTGCGCCCCTTTTTCAAGTCACCCTGAATTCCGTCATCGCGTCTCACCGCCTCTCACAACTGAAACTCATTATGCGATCTTTGATCTACGGGTGCGTCAGGGTAACACGATTGTAATTGCGATTCGCGGACACGCAGACGTTTCCTTCGTTCCGTGCAACGTTCATAGGCGTTACGAAGTCGTTTATTTTTTATTTTTTGTGTTTCAAAGGAAAGGCTGAACGTTGAGGAATTTTAAAAGATCCGAGTTTTTGATTATATCCTTTTTTGCGCGTGTAATGATGTACTTATGAGAATTACTTTTCTTTCTTATTTCTTATAAATAGAATTTTCTACTTTTCTTTTTACAAGAAATAAATTTTATTCGTTGTTTTGCATATGGAAATATCGTATCGAAGTATTGAATTGATATTTTATAAGAAATAAGTATGTACGAAAGGTTTACGAGAAAAAAGGGAATGTTGAGTTTTAGTATTTTTTAGAAAATGAAAATTTATTATTCAGTACGATATGATGCGAAACACAGAAATCAATGATACAATTTTTTTTTCATTGATTTCACTTTCATGTACTTTTATATCGTAACATTAAATTTTTATTCTTCCTTGCTGTGTTCTGTTTGATTGCTAGTATGTATTATACATTTAATGTCGTGAATTTTATTATACGTATTCAATATCTTTCATTAGCACTTATAACGTATACTTATTATTTCACCGTTACCTTTGACATTAAACGATATTATACTTCATATTATACTTTATATTAAACGATATTATACTACAGATTATTACGATCGTTTGAATACCAATTATTATACTGTAAGAGTAAATCAATATAACATATTGTTTCTAATGCCCCTGTACTAACAAAAAAAGAAAAAATTATTGTTCATATATTATAGTGCCTTTGAAACTGTACAACTTCTGTAAACAATACTTTTTTGTGTCTTTAAAAGTAACAAATATATTCTAGATAGATAAAATTATTATTCTACCTTGTGTGGTATATGTGAAATAATATATTTTTTTTTCGCGAATAACTTTGTATTTTATTTATCGTTAACATTATTGATGTTTTGTGTGTATATCAATTAACATTTTTCGAACAGTTATTATGTGTTTAATTCTTAGCAATAATTAATCTATTTTATACACAATACATCTTTGTTACGCGTTTGAATTATGTAAATCGTTAAAAAGTACGACATATAACATATATAGAAAGTGATTTATATATTAACCCACTCTACTGGCTCTGCTATAGCGACATTTGTAATTTTCTTCAGAAGTTATGTTTTANTAGCAATAATTAATCTATTTTATACACAATACATCTTTGTTACGCGTTTGAANGAAAATGTGTATAATAATTAATCTATTTTATACACAATACATCTTTGTTACGTGTTTGAATTATGTAAATCGTTAAAAAGTACGACATATAACATATATAGAAAGTGATTTATATATTAACCCACTCTACTGGCTCTGCTATAGCGACATTTGTAATTTTCTTCAGAAGTTATGTTTTATGTTAAATTTTTATTTTCGTTAATTCAATTTTTTTTTTTTTTTTTTTAAGTAAAGCAAATTAACTACATAAATAAAATATCATAAACATTTATAATTTTCTTTTTTTCTTTCCAAAACGATACTTCAAGTTTTTACAATAGTTTCGTAAAACTTAAAAAAGTTTAGAAGTGCTAATAAGGATTAATAATTGAAGAATAAAAGAGTAAAGAGATAATTCCGCATAAAATAAAAATATCTACCATTATATTCCGTATAATTCTAGCATCTATTGAATATTTTCTTTTATGGAACATTAATAAAATAAACAAAACTCAAAAGAGGATATAGTATCGGAAAGCAGATGTTAATAATGCGCTTTAACAAACTGCAAGGTTCCGAATCGAAAACACAAAATTGTATAATAACAAAACTCTGAAAAATCTGTTGAAAAGTGGTATTCTTCGATATTTCATCGAGAGCAGTTCGCAAGAGCTTATTATAGGGGAGCGCGTGACGAAGTTTCCTTCGTTGAGAAAGTTCGTTCACCGCGTGTGAATTACGAGCGAACGTTGACGGGAAACTTGCCACCGAGGTTTGGAATGAGATTCCTCGTAACAAGACCGATTGCAAACTACAATATCGCCAGAAGAATGATCTCTGGTCGGAAGTTAACTCGGTCGATTGGACTCGCGGCGGTCGAGTGTGTAAGCAAGCAGCGCGGCTCGGCTGTATAATTACGCGTTTGCCGTCAACGAAACATTTTCATTCGGTATCGTCAATCTGTCCAGGGATCGTGTACTAAAATTGCCCCCATAAAATCGTTCCCTTAACTACAATGTAGCGTACAAATTGCGTTTAACCCCTCCGTGCGCTTACTCGATCGCTCGTTTTAATATCGATCCGTGGGAATTCCAGAGCGATCGTTCGCCGACCGTGTAACCCGTTTCTTCGTGTCTCGAGTTCGTTCTTTTTGCCCCGTATCGGTCGGCTTCGATACGTTTCAGACGCAAGGTCGGATAGATAATTGCGTTCCCGCGAAAAAAAACGCCGCCAAGTAATTGATTCGTCGTGTACTCGCGTTGGGCTACTTTTCTCGTCGCTACGTGCGGAAAGAGCTTAACGGTTTCGCGTGACCGGGCCAGCTTCCGGTAATACAATTTTGACCACGTTCTTACTATCTTCAATTTACAGATTTTTAAATCGAATTCGAAACATAATTTCATTTTCAAGATATGCTTTTAACATTGGAAATATTATTAACGAGATTAAAAATCGGCCATGCAAATCATCTCACTCGTGCTTAATCAAAAAAGATTCTTCGACGTGGAACAAATCCAACATAAGAAATTCAATTGAGCACATCATCGTATCCTACCCAAAATATGAACAAGAAACGAGACTATCTTAAATACATGAAAATTTTAATGACACGACTAAAACTATAAAGTGATGGAAGAACGTGTTAAATTTTTTGAAACAGGTGAAAAATTGTCATTTCATTCAATCTAAGTTAATTTGATTCAATTCATTCAATTTAATCTCATAATGTTAAACGTGTGTTTTTATATTTATGTTCATTGAAATGTTTATTTACACCTTAACACTAGAACTACCGACGATTTAAGTATATCTATTTCTACTAAAGAATTAAAAACAATAGGTATTTAAAAAAATTATAAAACGCAAGGCAAATAAATCCTTATTCATGTTCGTTATTGAAAAACACGGGCAATTCTTAAAAGCTCACTCATTGTAAATTTATAGAATTTATATGAGAAATTGCAAACCAGTCATTTCGACCACCTCGGTAGTTCTAGTGTTAAGGTAAAAAATTACCAAATTGTAATTTTAATGTCATTAAATATTAAATAAATTGTAATATATAACGTGGTTGCTAATGATCCTTATGGGTCGATACAACGGTAAAAAAAAAAAAAATTAGAAATATTAGATAGAGTCATAAGCAATTTGCTGCTACACCTTCTTGGAAATTTCAAATGATCTTCAATCCCTCGTAAGATTTATATTTTGTTTATATTTAATGGTGTAATAATGTAGAGAAAATTGTGGACAAGTGCTAATTAACCGAAAGTCAAATTTTTTGTGTGATTAAAATTAAAAAGTCAAAACAATATATTCATGTTCTGATACTTCAAGAGTTTAAAATAGCAATATTGCAACGATTGTGGCGAAAACAGTGTAACCTTTCGTCATGATGGAGTCTTATCAGAGCCTATAATCTAAAATTGGTTTACCAAATTTTGATTTGGAGATAACAACTTTCAAAATGGACCTATACCAAGTTGTCATCGAATGTAGATAACAGCATATTTTTTATCAAAATAAAATAATTTTGTCAAATCAGAAATGATCAAAGTATTGTTTACATAGAAAAACTATTATTTAATAATAGAGAATATATTTTTAATAATACTATTTTGTAAATTTTTTAAATAAATAATAGTGTAACATAGTAATAGTGTGATGGTGTGACGAGGCGGTAATTATTTATGAATCAACGCAATAGATTATTAACAAGCGCGATACATAGATGTTTAATGTTTAATTAGGTTGAATTTTTTTTGTATCAATCTACGGGTTTTTATACAAAAATCTAATAATGCAATTATTTGTTCACGAAAAGCATTTAGCGGTATCCACATAGGCTTTTGAGTTTTAGAATTCACAGTAGCTTTCGTCATATAGCAAAGGAATAAAATCAGTCAAGCGCCAAAAATATCTACTCACAATCAGTGAATTAACAAAGAACTAATAAAATAAGATTAGTTAGTTAATATTTCAGTTAGGGACGCATGAAGTATACTGTAGCTGTGGTTTAGTCTCCATTAAAAAAAATACAGAATGCTGTACGCTGCCCTAATTGCATTAATTATCACTAACGCTACCAAAGTGGTAAAAATGACTAATTTATAATTTTCAATACAATTTTTATAAATCAACCACGACATCATTTGCAGGATGTTTCATCATTTTCATTTAAAAACATAGATAATGTCTCTCTTGCATTGCGTATTTTTTCATATACCTTTCATTTTTATTTCTTTGGTACAAATAAATATAATTGTAGATTGTTTTAGTTTTAATGCCTTAATCTAAGAACTCGCCATATCGTAGATGCTCTATACGCGTACTTCTGAATCTTGCAATTTAAATTTTGGTAATTAAGGCGATAAGATAGTGTTTCTCACAACCTCACTGTCTCCTTCTTGTCTCTCCTTTTTTGAGAGTCGAAAATGGGAGATCGAGTGCATAATGCGAGTTGATATCGAGAAAATCTCTGCACCGAATTGGTACGTGCGCAGAATTCGTTGGGTCATAGGACACGTCCTCGCGTTCTCGCGAGTTCCAGCAATTCTGGGTCGATCAAAACCGTAGGTTCGATGTTCTTTAGAAATACGAATGCGTTCGCCATCTTGGTAGGTTTCTTCGTCCTTCTACTCGCTTGTTTTGCTAGAAAATTCGAGAATGGTTCGCCTACTTTCGTTGTTGGAAGGCTTGGGTGGTTCTGGTTTATCGGAGGAACGTTTATTTGAAAATTCACGGCGGCTGAATTTTACGGGAACAGCTAGAAGGAAGTGGTATCGTTGGAATTTCGAACGATGGGAATCGAAGCTGGCGGAACCGGTGAACCACCGTAAGAAATAGCGAATTATTTCCCTGCGAATCGGTTGTTTTTTGCGCCCCTGAATGGAATTCTTCGAACGTTCTTTCTCGACGGATATGTTCAATGTTTCATAAATAACAGTGGAAAGAAAACGTTAATTGGTTCGATCGCTGTGCAAAATGTTACGGTCAATTGTTCGTTTAAAAGAGTTCAAAACATTCGAGTAAGTATATTTCGATGTGTGAGATTGATATCGGAGAACAGGTTTACCGCGATACATGTAAAATACGCATAAAAGTGTACCATCGTGCAAAAATCAGTATAGAATTTGGATTCCTACTTTTATAATATTATCATACTTTATAGAAAGTATTTAAATATGAATGTGTCTTTTATACTGCAAAGATATGTTTAACAAATATTTCTTTATGAATTTATAAAGTATTGTTATGTTAACACTAGAACTACCGACGATTACAGTATACTTATTTCTACCAAAGAAATCAAACTGGAAAGTATATAAAATAATATGTAATGCAATTCGGACAAAAGTTTATTTATATTTTTAATAGAAAATCGCGGAAAATTTGCTCAAAGTAGTTAATTTATAAAAATTCTATAAAAAAATTACGAATGGGTCATTTTGACCACTTTGATAATTCTAGTGTTAAATATATAAACGACATTTACTTTTCTAGCAAGTAAAAAGTGTATATTTTACTTCTTTGCCAAGAATATTAAAAGTCAAAAGTACAAATTAAGAAATAAACATATAAAACGTTTATTTGTCTTTATATATAACAAGTTATTTGTCATTAACATATTTACCTATTGCGAAAATGAATTTTGTTTTATATATATAAAACTTTAGTAAAATCTTTAATATCACAATATCAGAATAATTAGAAAAACAATATCAATCTTTTTACCGTTATTTATTCCACTTTTTTTGGTAAATTGTTAATTAGTATCCACATATGATTACACATTTATTACAATATCACTCTAATCTTTTAAAATAATTGTAACCAAATATGTAAAAACTTTTATGATTCTGATTGTATGAATTTATAGTATGCTTTTTTAGTTTAAAAAAGGGTATTAACTGTTCTAATATAATTTCATTACAAACTGATATCTTTTATTTATTTATTTTTTTCATTAAACAGATTATATAATGTTCAACACAAATAGTCATTGCTTTATTAATCTTACTTTTACAATACCAAAAATATAAACGTAATGCATAGAAATAAATGCAAGGTTGTCGATAATACCAACTTTGTATGTACAGTACCGGGCAAATGATGTTTCTGAATGTACTTAAATGATTCAGTGTATTAAAATTAACTCAATATGCTTATAGAGCTTATAGAACATTAAATATAACAGACTTCAATATAAAATATACATTTTAAAATGGTAAAAAAATATGTGAGCGACATAAGTACGCGACGTTACCATAACAAACAAACAAAAAAATGTCAGTGTTCGAATTCATTTGTCCGGTACTATACATATAAATATTAATATGTTCATAAAAATACTCACAATATTTGGTTTGTTTTAACCCTCTATGGAACCGTGTGAAGTTACAAACTTACAGTTAAAAGTTACGAAAGGTAAAAACTTAAAAGTTACAAACTGATGTATCTATATTTTAAGAAATTAATTTTCTTTAGTTATCACTGCACTATTAAATTTGATTACTGTATTACTGTAGCGACACCACGATCCATCGACGGTAATTATTAGTTAAAACATTTTCAAATCAAAATGAAAAATTGTAATCAATCGTAATTTTTTCTCCAATAAGCAGACAAAAAAGTTCAGGCTATAGAGGGTTAACAAATTATGCACTCGACAAAATGAATGCTTAACAATCCACTCTATGTTGCATCTGGTTAATTGAAACACATCGGGACTAGACTAATTTGTCGCAATCAAGCGACTGTCCCGGTAAAGCGAATTTCAACAGACAATATCTGAACAAGGTAAAAAATAAAGCCAAAAACGATTTAATAAAAAACTTATGTAATATTCGATCTTAGACAGAAACGTGTGTTTAACACGTTAAGTACTACACCGATTTTGGTCGACTTTTCATTAGACTGCATGCTATGATACTAAATCAAAAACTAATTTGGTCGTAAAATAGCTGGCTATTCAAGAGAAAAAGAAAGTTGCAACTTTGTTTAATATAGTTTAATAAAACCCATTAATGAATTGTAAGGTATTATTTTTGGAAATTAATACTGTCGGTTCTTAAAAACCAACAACGCTTAAACGAAAATTTTAGCGTCGGACCGCAGGATTAAGCATGCAAACAAAGCTAACAGTAAGTAATAAAATAACATCAATATGTAATAAAAAATAAGTAAATAAACACTTTCAATCAGTATCGCTACTTTATAACAAGTTTTATTCTATCTTCAATCATAAACTGCACGAGCGTAAACTGTCTTAATAAAACGGCGGTATGTTCCATACAAGCGACGTGGAAACGATAGTTTTTGTTTCCGTTCTTCGGTACTTGTTCAAAATAAACGGCGATCCCGATTAACCGGAATCCACTGTACTAGAATTACCGACGTTTAATGTATACTTATTTCTGGTAAAGGAATAAAAATTATAAACACTTAAAAAAAATACATGGAACAAAAGAAGCAAATCCTTATTTATATTTTTTACAGAAAATTACGGAAAATTCTACGAAATGCGTAATATTTATAAAAATTCCCTGAAAAATTGTGAATTTGTCATTTTGAGCACTTTGGTAGTTCTCGTGTTAAATAAAATATGTAACAACTAAAAAAGTCAATAAATACTGCTCAGAGTGAATTATAAATTGTTCGGTTGTATTTAATTATCCACAAGACTTAGATTAGTACGATCTCAAATAGCGGTTAGTTTCTATCAACACCTACTTTCGCTTTGTAGTTTCTTCTTCCTTTTTACGAAACGATCGTAGATAAAAAAAAATACAAAGAATATCAGCTCGGCAAGCAAAGGCCACGCCTCGGTGAACAAGATAGCAGAGGCAAATTAAAAGTGTCAAGAAACGGTCAATGACGCGCATTGTTCGATTTTTCAGTTTGTTCAATTGACGCGCTCGTCTGCATCGCTTTAAATTGCGAAGTAAATTAACCATGAAGTGTAAACTGTTAATTTAATTGTTCTTCCAACTTTAATTTCTTTTTCGTTCGTGTTTCTTGCATTGTTTATACAGAAAGATATAACAAAATAAAATAAAAAATATTCATTATTTTATTATCATAGTCAATAGATTTTTATACACTTTTTTAATACTTAAAAGTTTTTAATAACTTTTATTCTATTGTTTCAAAATAAATTCGAACTTAATAAAAATAATATTTCTTTACTTTTTAGAAATCTCATGGCATTCAATTGCGGCTTGTAATTTCTGCCGAATTTAACTGAACAAAATTAGCTCGAACATTAGAATGGTAATGCATTAACAGTAATAAGCAATTGTGGCAATGAATATTAATGAATATTTAATTATACCTATTGAAAATTGAATTACCATTTAACTCTCGTAACAATGTACTATTTTTCCAAAAGCTGAACGATGCAAATTTATATTGCTTCATTTGCAACGATATGCTGTAAAATTGGAGAGCTTATTTCCGGAGCTCTTAAATTCTCCTCTCGCATAGTGATTATGCGACGTAAAGCTTTCTGTTATGTCTTTTATAATGAATATATGTCTGTATGTTTGATATTGTAACATTTTTTAGTACATTCTATATACCTTTGAGTACTTATTTGACGAGTAGAACAGGTATTAAAATGTTTACATTTTAAAACTTCATAACTGCCATTGAATCTAATTAAAAGCACAAAAATATATTTCATTCAAAATCAAGATTTTTATGAGAAACTGTAGTACAATATAGTATAATTTCTGAAAGGTATTAAAAGATTTTTATACGTTTCACACTTTAAAAAAAAGATGAGTATGGAATTAAAAAAATATCTAATTAAAAATTTTCTGGCAAACTCGTTAAGATTATGATAATAATTGCAAAAATTATAAAATAGTTACAGAATTAAATTAAAGAAATAAAAAATTATGAATCTTTCAGGAATCGTCGAAGGTATAAAAATTATAAACGAGTCTTTCTAAATTGTGTCAAATACTATATCTAAATAATAAACGACTTAATGAAATTTACCTCCAATTTGAACATTTTAATAAATATTTATATGTTTTAAAAGTAACCATTTCAAAAATATCGTATTCTATTTTCTAAGATTGAATAAATGAAATTTACTTAATTAGAATACAAATTTTTCTACTTACACGTGCAATTCTATTTATGAAATTTATTATAATCGTGAATTTGAGAGAAATTTATTTCGAAGAAATACAAAGAAGTATCCATTCAAACAAATTGGTATCATTCGAAAAACTGCAAAGAATAACTGCGAAGAATACGTACAAATGTATTTATTAAGACCTTATTTTTTTCAATTAATTTTAAACGATCTACAAATTACTTATACATTTACGTATATCGTTTACAACAGTGTACGAAAAATATGTCTTTAAACTATTCTTTACAATCAAATTTTAATTTCACTTAACACGTTAAACGCCACGCCGATTTTTGTTGACTTTCCTTTAGACTGTGATAGTAATTAAAAAACATTTGGTCGCAAAATAGTTAAGAATTTAAGAAGAAAATTGTAAAGGCCTGCGAAGGAAAATGGCAACTTTGTTTAATGTGATTTAATAGAACTCGGTAATGAATTATAAGGTATTATTTTTGGAAATTGATAGTGTTAGTTTTCGGAAACCAACGACGTCTAAATAAAAATTTCAGCGTCGGTCCGCACGGACCGGCGTGGCGCTTAACGCGTTAATAACACGTTAATTCAGATAATTGTTATTTTACTTTGCTTATACCTGTCAAACTAAAATTAACCTAAACCTAATTAATTCTATTTTCAGCCTTCTCGTTTCACCTTCTTTCTAGCAGGATAAATTAGGAACTGATGGCCAACCTTTTGTTAAGAAGCATCAGTAGATTGTAAATTTAATTGATATCTAAACTAAAAAAGATATGTTTGCTAAAGTAAATCATAAAAATATAACATATTATATTAATATTTATACTATTCAATATACTACTACAAATAGTTGAATAAAGGAACATTTCATACCTTATATGAGATCGAGTCATCTCATTCACATGGCCATCTTCTCCAGAATTACCCTATACACAGAACTATATAACAAGTTTAAAAAATCCCTGCCAATGATAAAACACTTTCACAAATCACAAGCTGTGATTTCGATTTGACATTGCCTAATTACCGTTCGAGCCGATTAAAAAATAATTCAAGAGTTCCGGATAACTTTCGCGAGTTATGTAACCAGAAAATAAACGAACGAACCCTAAATCTTCGCTCTTTCGTCGAAATTTCTTGGAAAATTTTCGTAACGGAGTTATTCCGTCTTCGAGTAAAACTCGCGAGGGACGGTTCGTTCGTTGCGTAAAGTTAGATTGAGGAGGACCCGTCCCGGTGGAAAGTAGAACAGACAGTTATGCAAATCACCATGGTACGTGTACGAAAAGCGCATAACTACAGAAACGTCCCTCTGTAGGTCCAGCGGCGAGCAAGTCCTTCGGGAAATTGGCGAAAATCGAGGAAAGTGAGCCCCAAGGGCGCACCAAGGAGCTGACGCGCTTCTCTTTTGCGAAATAGACCGAGTTCGAACCATCGAACGATCGATATGACTGTCTTATATTCTCTTTCAACTATTGCTAAGTAGATTGGTTCAAGTGGTATCGATGAACGGCGCTACGATCGAAATCGTGATCTAATCGTAGAGATGAAAACGTAGAAGTCGGTTTTTCGTGAACCCGATAAAAGTTGACGGCTAAACTTTGTTTTCCTATTTATTTTACAACTTTTTTTTTTCCATTTTTCGATAATATTCGATAAGTAAAAGCGAAATATAACGATTTTAAATCGAGGAATTAAGGTTTGAAGCCTAGAAATCCATTGCTTCAAAATTTGTGTTTTTAAACATTGATAACCTTAGCTTACTGTATGATTTATTCAGAATGGTTTTTTTCATCTTCTGCATACTAGATAGCCTTCATCTTTGTTGATATTACGAGTGTAACTGGATAAGTACTGTCTTATGGAAATAGAGATGTGAATAGAATTGGCTGGGCTATACAAAGTGTCCGTGGTAATACTGGGCAGCTCTTTATTTCCTAACGTACTGCAAATAGAAAACAATTTTTTTTACAAAAATTGCACGGTACAAGAGAGAACATCTTTTGATAAAAGCGAATTTCTTTTCTTACTTTACTATTTAATACGACACGAAGGTCAAGTTCGTTGTTTTAAAGGTCGTCAGATGATCAAATGATCTTCAGATCATTTGATAGTGCTTTTTAAGGAGAATTTATTAATTTTTTACATATATCACCGATTTTAATTTGTTCTCGAGATACTGAAGTTAGAAATTCATTGATTTTTCTGGAAAAATATTTTGTTGGTATAGGAAACTCGGTTAACGTATTGAAAATCTGATGTTTCAGTTATTTGACAAGTGAATCTCAATTGAAAATGACTTTGAAATTTCGAAAAATAAAATGATAGAAATAAATCAAATAATTACAAATCAAATTCACTACGTTGTTCTGTTCAAATCGTAGATTTCGTCTGCAACAATTTTCGTCCAAGTTATTACCTTGGGAGTTATTGTAGTGGCTCCACTTATGCAACTTTGAATGCTTAAAATTAAAATATCTACTAAATTACTGGTTTTCTGAACAGATTAATTCTTTTTTTTTTATACAGAATTACGAATTCAATCGATTAACATAATATAAAATATATAATTCCATTACTCAAAATAAACTTGACCTTCGTACGTCCTCTATGCATCTAAACACAAAAAAAGCTTATCACGTCAAGTTATGCTCCACTTGAAACCATTTAATTTTTGTTCGCTACATTTTCATTAATAGTATTACTTACACAGTAATCGAAGCGGTTTCAATTATGTGCTTCACCCTATACATGTATATGTTATATGCAGTGTATGCATAATTTGGATAATAATTATACATTTATAATTAGTCAAATTTTGAATATTCTGTACTAAAATAAAAAAAGTTAATTATATCTAGGTAACAACCAAGGTTCAAGCAAACGAGCTACGTATAATATTACTTTGTTAAAACGCACAGATTTAATTATTTATATTTGAACAACTCGAAACAAATAAACTCAAGCTGTTAAATTGTTAAAACAATGCTACACACGTGACAATTCGTAACATATTTGTATAAATGTTTATACACGATTTATCATATTCAGGTAATTTTGTTCACTCTACCGATACTTGTATTAATTTGAAATTTTCATTTCTCTTACGTTACACTCAATTATTATATGCTCGTTAAATAGCATGAATTAAATTAATTATATTATATTTCAGATTGACGGAATTTCGAAGAACCGTTGCTAGAGATAATTAATTTATAAAAAAGTAGAGATAGGTTATATAACATTTATTTCTTCTCTGTTGCATTATAATGGCAATTCAGAGATTATTTATACGGTATGATAGACTTTTAAATGTTTATAAAAACAACG
>SMSQ01018302.1:9776-28529 GCA_019453375.1 Ctenoplectra terminalis
TTTTTTTTTTTTTTTTTTTTTTCTTTTTTTTTAAAGACCACTTTAAAATCGTATCGAGAACCGTATTCATGGAACACGATATTTAATCGTGAAACAATACCAACGGTTTGCACATCGGAGAAACGTGTATCTCAAACAAACAGGCACGCACAGCTCTCCGGGAAGAAAAACATTTCAGGTGGCACACCGTGTCGAAGATGGACACCGGAGCGCTATCGGGGAACAAATGTTGTACGAAGTACCTAGGAAAAGACGATACGGGGAACCGAACGTTCGATGATTTCGATAACTCGATGCCGTGACGGTCGTAAAAATAATAGGGAAAGCCCATGATAGGAGTAATTGGCGATGACAGGAGTCGATTCGAATCGAATCGAGTCACGTCAATCGGAAGGAAACATAGAAGGACGATATAACCTCACCTCGTCGCTCGTCTCGCCGTCCTTGCCGTTCTTTCCCTTGTCCTTCCCAATCTTCGTAGCATCCTGGAACAAAACGAGTAAATTGCACCGCTTATACCAGCGTACAATGCCACGACAGCACGATTCACATTCGAGACGCGGCCCGCTCAAAGAACTCGCACTTGCGATGTCACAACGGAAACGAGAATTAGTGAAGTACCATTGTCAGGTCCTTCGGAACGTTCGGTCGAGAAATTGTGCCAACGAAACGAATATCAAGAAATCAGAATCACGCTACACCCTTCGGTGTCTCGGTTACCGGGGTTGTTTCCCCGTACTCTCTTTACTCTCCCTTCTTCCCTTTCTCTCCTATCCCTGTCATCGTCGATTTTCTCTTTCTCTCTCTCTCTCTGTCTATCTTTCTCTATTTCTATCTTTCTTTCTCTCTCTCTCTCTTTCTCGTGCACACACGCGCGCGCTCTATCTCTGTTTCTCTCTCATGCACACGCGCGCGGTCTATCTCTCTTTCTTTCTCTCTCTCATGCACACACACGCACTGTATCTCTCTCTGAAACGCGCGCGTGCCGGCGATCTCTCCTCGTCGAAAGGAACTCTGTTTTCACGTACGCGAGTACCGTACACGACCAGAGACAGGAGCGACACGCAACAAGATGAACGCACCTTTTCTTTTTTTGACTGCCGACTTGACATGTTATCGGTCGTGAATTAAGGGTACGCGTGATCGAGCTAAATGCGGGTTAGCAAACTTCGAAAACACGTAGTAACACATCGATCAGCGGGAATCGAGTCGACACGAGACACTCATTCGCGGCGGCCATTGGCTATGCTTAGCCGTTGAACCTTTCGACCGGCGATTCGCGCCACTCACTGAGAACGATCAGCTTCGACTTTTCCCTAGCCTTGAAACGCTTACGGAGCTTCTTTCCACGGTTAGCCTTTTATTTCACGATAAAAATGTTTCTTTACGTTCATCGAGAGCTTCCCGCGCAATGCTGCGCGCTAATTAATCGTTACGAGCGTTGCGCGTTGATGTTTTAAGAAGGTCTGACAATTCGAGGCGCGTCGATGCCTATGTTCCGCGATAACACAGGTTATTGTGTATAATTAATGCGTACGGGAACAGAGAATGGAATGAATTGATTTTTTTACAACTCGTGTATTTAAGGAAGGGGAAATTTTTGTGGACAACGCTGTAAATAAAATAAAGATTGTTTTGATTGTCTTACCTGGTGAAACGTATAATTGTTATTCGAAATATTAAACGCGAAATTAGATCGTGTCGTTTTGAACGCATTCAAAATGATGGATCTGAAGTTGGCAGGTAATATTTATAAACATTAAAGGTTGCGGTGTCTCGAAATTTCCTTATGGACAATTTTAAATAAATAAAAAGGAATGTCCCTATTGAAAAAGAGATAATTGAAGCGACTTTTTGTACGGACTTATATTTTTAAGGAAACTTGTGCGGTAATGCGTTGATAATAATTTTACATAATTTTACATAATTTTCTATTATTTCATTACTATAGAAACAACGATACGTTAAGTATGTTTCGATCGTTTCTAAGATTATGTTAAATGAACGTGACTTAAGATTTTAGTAATTTAATAATTTAAGATTGGTTACGCTTTTTCGTCTAGGGACTCTAGATTAAATTACGCAATCTATGCGTGTGAATCATAGAGATATTATCTCTATGGCGTGAATTTATGACGTTTCGACTATGTTTTCAAAAACGTTTACGAATGGTGATTTTTATTCACAAATTTGTATTTAGCAGGGAAAAGTGCGTACGGTACGAGAGCGCTGAAAGCATTGACCGGCATAAATTTATAATCTAACTCGATTTTATTTGAAACAGATTTTTTACTCGAATCTAGTGAATAAATTCGGTATAACCTAAAAATGGCTGAAGTTGAAAAGGAAACCGCTGTGGAAAAAACGAAACCAATATTTCGTAATTTAACGGCCGACGATCCGGAACCTGAAGCGACAGAGATAGATAGTCTCTGTATGAACTGTGGGAAAAATGTAGGTATCGTAACATTACAAATTAACAGATGAAAAATATTTCTGACTTAGCCTAACCGGTGTATTATTTTGCAAACACAGGGTGTGACTAAATTACTCCTTACCAAGATCCCGTACTACAAAGATGTAGTACTGATGTCCTTCGATTGTGAAAATTGTGGGTACCAGAACAACGAGATACAAAACAGTGGAAAAATTGCGGAAAAGGGAATCAGAATAACGTTACAAGTCAAAACATCTAGAGATCTGAACCGTCAAGTAGTCAAATCGGATTACACCGGCGTAAAAATTCCATCCTTGGATTTTGAAATTCCTTCCAGATCACAAAAAGGAGAGATCACAACGGTCGAAGGAATTATAGAGAGAACCATTAGTGGATTGGAGCAAGATCAACCCGAAAGAAGAAACAAGTATCCAAGTACTGCTGCTCAAATCGATGAGTTTCTTGAGAAGCTAAGAAAGCTTAAATCTTTGGAAAAACCCTTTGCTATTATATTTGAGGATATATCGGGAGAATGTCATATAGAAAATCCAAGAGCGCCGTTGAAAGATGAAGGATGCTCTACGGTGCGGTTTAAGAGAACAACGGAGCAAGATCATATTTTAGGAATTTATTCAGAGAATACAGAGGATACCTTATTGAAACCTATAAAAGAAGGGGAATATACCTTGGAAGAAATAGAGGGTGAAGTTCTTTCTTTCAGGACAAATTGTCCGGACTGTAATTGCCTATGCGATACGAACATGAAAATGACCAGTATCCTTTTTCCATATTATTTAAAATATTTCTTAATTAATAATACTACGTTTTTAGTTCGTTATTCGTACATTAAAAAAAAATATATATATTTTTCCTTAACTTAATCTGTAGATATCCCATATTTCAAAGAAGTTGTAATTATGTCAACGGTTTGCGAATCTTGCGGGCATCGAACGAACGAAGTTAAAAGCGGTGTAGGAATCGAACCTCTTGGAGTGAAAATAGAAGTGAAAATTGCAGGAAGAGAAGACTTCAACCGCGATTTGTTGAAATCTGAAACTTGTTATATGCTAGTACCCGAGCTGGAGTTGGAAATTGGTCCCACTACTCTGGGTGGACGGTTCACTACCGTGGAAGGGGTTTTGGTAGCGATTAAGGAACAGTTATCGTCATCGACAGCTTTCACTGGCGACAGTAGCGATTCTGAAACTGTGAAAAGGATGGACGTTTTCATATCTCAGTTAAGCGAGATTTTAGAAGGAAAGCGAAAAGTCACGCTCGTATTAGACGATCCAGCAGGGAACAGTTACATTCAGAGTCTCTCGGACGAAGGCTTAGATAGCGGTTTAAAGATCACAAAATACGAAAGAAATTTTGATCAGAACGAAGAACTCGGATTGAACGACATGAAAGTCGAAGACTACGAATAATCAATCGCCAAGATTTATGAGATAAGTCATTGTCGATAATGTCAATATAATGTATTATACTTGATGGTGAAAAGAAAATGTATCATAAATGTACACTACACTGTGTAAATACATATTTTGCAATTAAATTGCAAAATTTTTTATCGCGACAAATTTCCATCGCTCTTCTATGCGCTCAATAATTGCCAAAATAATTATACGATTGGTATAGCATCAAGTTTCTTTAATTTCGGAAGTCTTCTGGTCGCCTGGCTACGCCAAGATTCCACGTCCATATTTTCGCAAATAGGATTATTGATGAACAATAAGTCTTCGAGATGCGGTATCTCTTGCAGACGATTAAACTCGGCCCAGTCTTTCACTAAGTTGTTCGACATATAAAGTACTTTTAGTGCTTTCAACACGTTAACACCTTTAATCTTTTCGATTTGGTTATAGGATATCCAAAGTTCTTCTAAATGTTCTCCGACTGCCTCTAATCCGGAGAACGTCTTGATACTGTTTCGGCCCAAAGACAGGATTTTTAAATTTTTTAAAGAATTTATACCGCTGATCTTTTCTATCATGTTCGTCGAGAGAGATAATTTTCTATAAAGTAGGGTAAACTCTCGTTTTTAATATTGTTACTTTTTAAACGATTATAAAAAAAAATGTAACTAACTCCACAGCGGTAAGAGCCGCTAAATTGTTATCCATTTTCTCGATCGGGGGCCATTGAAAGGACAAAATAATTTCTTTTTCTTCACTAGCATTTAAACCTGTTTTTTCTTCCCATCGTTGAATAGCTTCTTTACAAGATGTTGCTTTTAACTATGTAAAACGTACATTGTAAGTTTTTAGAAAAAATAAAAACTTTTATCATTAAAAAACGTGTACCATGATTGATAAATCCACTCCACTTTTATGAAGGAAATCAAATTTTTGTAACTGATGTGATGTTAAAGTATGAACAATACATAAACGCGATTACTTTTAGTCAACTTCACTCATTATATAAAAAAAAGGAAATTTTATTAATCTCATAAAAATCTGCTTCATATTATGTAATTTTTCCTAAGCATTGCTTCTTTTGTAACGTTAAATTAGTAAAAATTGAAGTAGAAAATAAAAGCATTATGTAGGATTGAAATCTATAGCTAATAAATAATTGACAGATGTGAATTTATCTGTACTAATGATGCTGTACAAAACCAACCAAAGGATACGTTTAAATTAATAATTTATAACTGAACGATGAGCGTTAACGAAAGAATTGATATTGATGAGCCATTATGGGACCAATCTACATTTATTGGTAGATGGAAGCATTTCACTTTTATTGCCGATTGTCGTACGACTTTCGTAAGCGAAAATAGATTGAGGGAAGCTAAACAATTCTGTGAAGATTATAAGTAGGTCAATTCTAATGGATCGGTCAGTTGAAAACGTTAAGCGACTCGAACATTTTTTTTAGAAGGGGCAAAGTGCCTCCAGGAACACAAATGTCCGACGTTATTTATGAAAAGAAGCTCAGAGATGGTGCATTTCATCCAGACACTGGTGAATTAATAAACGTTATTGCTAGATTCTCTTGTCAGTGGCCTGCCTCGGTCATACATACAACGGCGATGTTAGCATTTCAGAAGTAAGTTCAGAAACAAAATTTCTTACTTCTGAATAGAGGATATTTTGTTAGAAAAAGTTTAATAAATTTTTCCAGTAACCATTCTCTCCGTTTACTAGAAGTGCTACTGGCATGGTGATATGTCAAATACTAAGTCAGATGCACAATGCTATTGTAAATTACACGTACAGAGGTACAATGAATAACACAGATAAAACCGCACTAAGAAACGTGTTCTTGTGTGCAATAGTAACAAGTTCTATTGTAACTATTGGTTTTAAAAGAGCACTGTCTCGAAGAGGACAGATTTTATCAGTTAGTTTCCAATTATTTTCTATAAATTTCTTTATAATGTCTTATGTTTTTAATTACAATTTCTTTGCACGCTCTTTTTATCATCAGAGATGCGTGCCATTTTGCGCGGTGACCGCGGGACATGTGGCAAATTTACCAATTATGCGGTACGATGAGATCACTAAAGGAACTCCATTATTTTTAAAAGAAGAAAAAAAATCATTCATGAAATCGAAAGTGGCAGCTATAAAGGGTGTTTCTGAATGTGTAATCGCAAGAATAGTCATGTCTGTACCGTGTCTGCTCATGATTCCAATCTTAACTCATAAGTTACTGCCCCACTGTTTCTCTCAGCGTCGACCATGGCTTTCACTTCCGCTAGAAAGCTGTTTATGCGCTCTCTGGTAACTTCGAGCTTTAGCGACAATGTTCTTTTTCTTTTTTATTCAAATCATTTTTTTACTCGATGCGATTAATTTTTTTCTACAGCTGCATATTTGTGATTCCATTCGGTCTTGCCATTTATCCGGAACGAAAGTGAGCAATTTTAATATCCAATTTTTTATTCATATATAAAGACAAATGATAATTTGTTTTAATCGTTAAGCTCTATGAATCCAGAGTGGATGAAGCTCTTTCCATCTGAGTATGAAGACTTTAAGGAATGTATTAAACAAGATGTAGATAAAGTGTATTACAATAAGGGATTATGAAATGTTTGTTCCCGTTTTTTTGTTAGTGAAAAAAGTGTAACGTTTATGGTGAGAAAATAGATGTATTTAAGTAAAAAAATTCTATCTCTAAATAATACAAATACAGCTAATGAACTATATCTACGTTCTTTTTCTTTTTTTTCATTTTTATAGGCATAGGTCCTGGCATTTTGAATACTGTACTGTAAAAGAAATAAAAATATATGTATTGGTATTCAGCGGTACACGATTATGATAAATTAAAACATTATTAAAATACTTACTGGCAGGTTGTGCATATTGGACTAAATTTACAAAAGACTGCAACAAAATTGTCATATATTATTTTACATATGTATAATAGGAGATAAATCTTTGAGCATAGTTAACAAATAAATTTTGCTTACTCGATAAACATATAGAGCATACATAGCCAATGTCGATTAATTCTTGATGACAAAAGCACGCTGCCCTGTAATCTACTTTCACAGGTGGTGGGAGTACTAATTTTGATCTAACATTTGGATCTGGCAAAAATATCCACTGAAGAAGAAAATATATAAATAATTAAAATAAAATATATGTTCAATAAAACAGTCATATTATCATTACTATTATTTTCTTACCAATAGATATTGTAACAATCCACTTAACTGGGGGACTTTTAAATAATTTCCACCAGTGATATCACAGCCCTGTTGGAGTAAAGTCAATTCTTGATCTAAACTGCATACGTCCAATATTATTCCCTGTTTATTCAAAAACGAAAAAAACCATCGGTTTAAATTTCCAACCAAAATAATATAAATATTAAAACAAGAAGCAATAGCGAACCATTTTTTGAGCAGTAAAGAATATGTTCATATAATTCATATACTGTATCGCTGAGTCATTGCTGGCTGTGATTACAAGAATTCTTGAATGTAATTTTTCACCAGCAATCTTTTCTCTTTCCAATCTCGCTACATAGCATAACGCCATGGTTAATGCTCCAGATATCAGACTTTCTCCATTTAACGGTTTGTCCAAGGAAATTTCATTGATAACTTGTTGCAGTTGTTGCCTTACAGTACGTTCAACCATGGTAAACTTTTCGTACTGCCCATCGATTTGCCTGATTTCCAACGATTTTTCACACGGATACAAAAACTTTGCTCCGTGACTGTGACACGCTATTACGGCAAGTTGGTTATTAGATGATTGCATCAAATGAGAATCGGCGAAGACGACAGTGGAGTCTAAGCATTGTGTCAGTATCCTTGTTTCTTGCTTTATAATTCTTTGCACAGGATTTACGTCTAACACGATGATTAACAAACTAGTTTCTATTTCTGAAATAAACAAGAACAATCGTATCTATATGATAAAAATCACGCAAATAATTTTTTGATCTAAATAAAAAGAATTTGAATTAAAGGGCTCTTGTAGGTTAAATAACCTCAACGTACCATTTGACATTTTGAATCAACGCAAATTAATACAATTATTTGATACAACATGAATTGTAACTTCCTGGAAACATTTCTTTAACGATTTGCTACGTTTCTTTCCAATTTTCCAAGAAATTTTAAAAAGATCCATAAACCCGCCTCTGAAGCGCCTTATCGGGTTTACAAGACCAGAGCTACTGTCCAGCGTTACAAATGCAAGATTTAAAAAAAACATTTACTTTTTTAAGGATATTAAAAAAGCAATAAAAAAGATTCCATTCTGATTGAATTAATTTTATTACAATCCATATATATTTAACGATGCGTTTAAAACTGAATTAACAAAAATACACAAAAACAATAAAATAGTATAGTGACAAATGTAGTAAAATATACAAAAAATTTACATATATTTTATTTCGCAATGAAAAAACAATAATAAAAATACATATGTAGCTATAAAAAATAAAAAAAAGATTTACAGCATACAATACATTAATAATGATTTCAAAAATTCGCGCGTCACAATTTGCGCGACGGATCGCAGTCGTGCGCAAATTATTCACGCGAATCGCGCATGATTCCACACGTATTGCTGCACGTTAGACGATAGGAGGGAGCGAAACAGAACAAGTGTGAAATATAATCGAGGTCACTGGGTTGTCTTTGAAAGGTTATCGAACGTTGTCTCCTCACATTTCAAATCAGCCGCATTCGTACTCTCAAAGTCACTGTGAACATGTTACCAAGATTTCTCAAGCCTACGTTGACCGTCGCTCAACAAGGAGCGAAACGGTTGTCGACCAGTAGCAGGGTAAGTTCTTAACAAATAATTAAAACCTTCCTTAAATATTGTTTCCGCCAACCAGTCTAGCGCATTTTTCATCCCCGACAATAATTTAATTTTCCATCAAACGTGAGATTATGACGAGACTATTAGATCACATTGTACACTACATGTATACCCTTCGTGCTATACTTTACGATATAAATTTGAAGTACAGTTATGCAATCTCGAAAGGTTACCGATCGTAACGCGATCGAAATATGATCGAAGTATAATCGAAATACGATCGAAGTATGATCGAACGTTACTCGACTCTTGACAAAGTGAATTCCGGCGTGAAATTCGAAGACGCGAAATTCTTGAGAAAGTAAACCAGCACGAGAAAATTTAACCATAAGATACGGCGCACACCTATGAATCTCTATTAATTTCTCGATATCGTTTCAGTGCAATGCCAAGGTCGCAGTCATGGGAGCGAGCGGTGGAATCGGGCAACCGCTATCACTACTCCTGAAACAGTCTCCTCTTATAACTGAATTATCATTGTACGATATTGTGAACACGCCAGGTGTCGCTGCTGATCTGTCGCACATGGATACGGCGGCAAAAGTGAAAGCGTTCACTGGTCCGGATCAGTTGAGGGATTCGGTTAAGGGAGCGCAGGTTATTATTTCAATACGTTTGTTTCATACATTTACAATTGATAAAAAGTAACGTATAAAGTATTGCTTTACGCACTTTTTTTTTCAGGTGGTAATTATTCCGGCCGGTGTACCACGCAAACCAGGAATGACCCGAGACGATCTTTTCAATACGAACGCTTCGATAGTGAGAGATCTCGCACAGGCTGTGGCAGAGATGTCTCCAAAAGCTTTCATTGCCATTATCTCGAATCCGGTTAATAGCACCGTGCCTATTGCCAGCGAGGTGCTGCAGAAAGCTGGCGTTTACGACCCCAATAGAGTGTTCGGTGTGACAACTCTTGATATTGTCAGAGCAAACACATTCATCGCTGAAGCCAAAGTGAGCACAGAGTATAATAAATAAATTGTACGTGATATTTAACCCTCTGCGCTCCGAACCTTTTTTAAGTTTCAGAGGACAGTTATGGAAACTTACGTGTTGTTTTGGAAAGAAAAAAAGAATATTATAAATATTTACGATTTCTATTCATTTCGTTCGTTTGCTTTGTTTTAGAACAAACAAATATGTGAATCGAGGAAAATACGAAATTTAACTTAAAACTTAATTTCCAAGGAAAATTACACGCGTCGCCTTAGAGGCGTCATCGGAGTGCAAGGGGTTAAGACACGTGTATATAATACGAATTTCTTTTTTAGGGCCTTGACCCACAGAAGACGTCGGTCCCAGTTATCGGAGGCCACAGTGGTATCACTATTATTCCCTTAATTTCACAATGCAAACCCTCAGTTTCCTTCCCAGAGGACCAACTGAAGGCTCTCACTCTAAGAATCCAGGAAGCTGGTACAGAGGTCGTTAAAGCCAAGGCTGGCACAGGTTCCGCCACGCTTTCGATGGCGTACGCCGGTGCTCGATTTGGTTTGTCTTTGGTCAGAGCACTGAACGGAGAACAGGGTATCGTAGAGTGCTCCTACGTTAAATCGAACATCACCGATGCCAAGTACTTCTCGACGCCCATAGTGTTGGGTGTAAGTATTAATTACAACAGCTGTAACGTGTTTAAATATTTAGATACAGAATATTATTTCGATGTTACATTTCAGAAAGGAGGCGTTGAAAAGAATCTTGGCCTCGGTAAACTCAGCAGCTACGAGAAGCAACTTCTGGACGCGGCTATCCCAGAACTCAAGAAGAATATTCAGAAGGGAGAAGATTTCGTAAACAAGAAATGAGCGCTGTAAATTAAAACATTAGCTAGGGTGTGATCAAGCGATATCAAACGAAACTTCGACGATCTTCAGTATTGATTACGGGAAAAGAAAAAAAAAAAAAAAATGAAAAAAAAAAGTATTCGCGTTGTACGCGAAAATGAAATGTTTAACAAAAAGAAAAGGTGGATCCTTTATAAATGCGAATCAGTAGATGAACGCCTAACATTACACATTATAGATATTTCAGTTCATTTTTAACTAATGTGATAGAATAACAGTAAACAAAGGGACGTAAAGAATGGAGCAGATTTTACTATTTAAAGAAAATATTTGTAGGCCTCGTTTTAAAGAAAAATGGAATGTCCAAAGGTGGAATTTGTTGTAGCTGATTTGAAAATAAATACTCAATTGAACCAAAAAAAAAAAAAATTGTATATATTTATTGCCTTTGTTGGAAAGAAAACCTCAAATGAAATTAATTTGAAAATCACGCCACCGCATAAATTCCCTAGTGCTCCGATTACCCTATTAAGATCAAAACAAACTACTAGACAACCTTAAGTGCTACAATGTCATCCATGTATATATAATAAATAGAATAAATAGAACAATTCGACAAATTAACGAAACCAGTTCGAAGACACGTGATTCTCCTCGCGCGAGCTAGACCGTTTTAAAAGCGTTTTCCCAACAAATTTCTTCGTTTCAAAATGTTCATACCTCCTTGATCGATGATCCATGGCCTCGACTGGACCTACGTAAGCGTCAAAACACCAAGAAAGCAGTCAAAAGGGAGAACAAAATGGTAAAACGTAAAAGTTACAAACGACCGCGTCGCAAACAATCTTTGCACCAATCTCAGGAGACATTGCTACAAAAATCGGACTCTTCTAGCGAGAGCGACAGCGGAGAGGACAAGAACACTGTCTTCAAAAAACAAAAAGGGTCCTCCGAACAGCTCATGCATCAACGGTCCCCGGAATCCGTGCTCTTCGAGTCTCAACACCCCGATTTGTCCTGTTACGACGATTTAAGTCCAGAAATCGTGACCAGACTTCGACGAATAAAGTTAGATTTAAGCGGATCGGATAAGAATGACGAGGAAGAAAAAAATTGCAGTAAAACGGGACCTAAGGTGACCGAGACGAAACAGGTGAACAATTTGCGGAACAGCGATGCGTCGAGAGAGAAATGTTTTCCATTGGACAAGACTCTGTCGCTGAACGATGAGATAAAGCTCGAAATGAACGAAACCAAATCTTTCTCAAAGTCCAGGCTCGACAGTTGTACCTGTAACACCGATTTCCGATACTCAAAATCGAGCTACGATCTTTCTTGCGGTTACGCTTCGGAGCCGCCACGATTCACTAATTTCAATTCAGAATTGGAGCCACAAAATCATGGATTCCATCAATTTTTCGACGAATTTCGATCGACGATCTCCGCTTGCGATTCCGCTGCCCGATTCGATGACAAATGGAACGGGAACGATCGGAATACCAGGTTCGAGATAGTCAACGAAAAGAGCGAACAGGATCCGACCGAAAGTCGGTTTGCAAGCAACTGGAACGAGTGCAGGCGAATCATCTCGAATTTACGCCAATTGAACAGCTTCAAGGTGCGGACTGGTAATCGGGAATTGAACGGAGACCTGTTGGCGAAGTATAAAAAATTGGACGAAACGAGATCGTTGCAGTCGAGCTCGTCCTCGTATCACGCGTCTTCGTCGACGTCGGATGAGCGTTCGAACGAGCGTGCCAACAAGCGTGCTTTCGCGGAGACGGACAAGATCGATAAAATCGACGATGGACAGGATTACATTGAAATAAAGAGCAACGCGACGAGAATCAGAGCTCGTTCGACAACGCCTTGCAGCGGTTCGCCTCCTCCTGCCAAAAGATGTCGAACTATGCTCAAATTTGACGACGAAGAGGAAGAAAGGCGACAGGAGCCGGCTGCTTCGGTCACGGTTACTGATTTGTTGCCGGTAAAGAAAAATGATCATAACTGTTTCTATTCGAATAAATCAATCACCAAAACGCCTTGGATCAGCGGTAGCACCGAATCACCGACCGCTTCGACTTTGGATCTTCCTATCGTGTCGGATTCTGGCGGCTGCAGCAGATGTCTTCAAGAAGTAATTTTCTTTTTTGCGTTGATTCGATCAGGATTTAAGATTGTTCAGATTGGAGTTGGTGAAAGGGATTTTTATAAGTGTTTTTTTATGAGCTTTTTATAAGTATAAAAAATTCTAAAAATAGGCGTACCGTTGACGTCACAAGGGGGGCAATAATGTTGCAGTATAATTATCATTTGCAGCCCGAGAGGGAAATCGAATTAAGTAAAAAATGCTCGTGCGTCGGCTACCAGGAGAGCAAAAAGTTTCCTGCGTTGAAATCTGCCAAGAAACCGATCGCTAAGATCGTTCAGTTCTGTGTCTGGCTGATAAAAAGAATAGCGAGCATGGTGAAGAAGGTAAGTAGGCGGTTATCCGAAGCACGATCCGCGCTTATTATCCAATTAATCACTGTTCAAGAATTACGGGAGCTTCGTGCAAGTTGTTTCAACGTCCTCGTCAACGAGGCGGCAAATGGAGGAGCTCAGCCAGGTCGTAATAATGTTACGCTCGGAGAACGAGCATATGATCGAGACATTTTTGGAGAAAGTCACCCATTTGACCGATGAAATTAATCAGGTATTCCAGTTGGTACTTGTGAAGGATAATTTTACTTGGACTTAAAAGAGAAGAAAAAAAGTAGTAAGAATAATAAGGCGATAAATCGAGGGAATAAAAGCCCGAAAAGACTCCATTAAAGCGGAAAGCACGTTTCTACGTGCCTCCATAAAACGAGAATAAATATACACCCGTTGCGGCAGAAATATCGTAATCCTTCATTTACAATTCTTCGCATTTCTCGGCTGGCCGTGCATTAAACCAGCCTCATTAGCATCATTTTTTTTTTTTTTTTTTTNAGAATCAGAGCTCGTTCGACAACGCCTTGCAGCGGTTCGCCTCCTCCTGCCAAAAGATGTCGAACTATGCTCAAATTTGACGACGAAGAGGAAGAAAGGCGACAGGAGCCGGCTGCTTCGGTCACGGTTACTGATTTGTTGCCGGTAAAGAAAAATGATCATAACTGTTTCTATTCGAATAAATCAATCACCAAAACGCCTTGGATCAGCGGTAGCACCGAATCACCGACCGCTTCGACTTTGGATCTTCCTATCGTGTCGGATTCTGGCGGCTGCAGCAGATGTCTTCAAGAAGTAATTTTCTTTTTTGCGTTGATTCGATCAGGATTTAAGATTGTTCAGATTGGAGTTGGTGAAAGGGATTTTTATAAGTGTTTTTTTATGAGCTTTTTATAAGTATAAAAAATTCTAAAAATAGGCGTACCGTTGACGTCACAAGGGGGGCAATAATGTTGCAGTATAATTATCATTTGCAGCCCGAGAGGGAAATCGAATTAAGTAAAAAATGCTCGTGCGTCGGCTACCAGGAGAGCAAAAAGTTTCCTGCGTTGAAATCTGCCAAGAAACCGATCGCTAAGATCGTTCAGTTCTGTGTCTGGCTGATAAAAAGAATAGCGAGCATGGTGAAGAAGGTAAGTAGGCGGTTATCCGAAGCACGATCCGCGCTTATTATCCAATTAATCACTGTTCAAGAATTACGGGAGCTTCGTGCAAGTTGTTTCAACGTCCTCGTCAACGAGGCGGCAAATGGAGGAGCTCAGCCAGGTCGTAATAATGTTACGCTCGGAGAACGAGCATATGATCGAGACATTTTTGGAGAAAGTCACCCATTTGACCGATGAAATTAATCAGGTATTCCAGTTGGTACTTGTGAAGGATAATTTTACTTGGACTTAAAAGAGAAGAAAAAAAGTAGTAAGAATAATAAGGCGATAAATCGAGGGAATAAAAGCCCGAAAAGACTCCATTAAAGCGGAAAGCACGTTTCTACGTGCCTCCATAAAACGAGAATAAATATACACCCGTTGCGGCAGAAATATCGTAATCCTTCATTTACAATTCTTCGCATTTCTCGGCTGGCCGTGCATTAAACCAGCCTCATTAGCATCATTTTTTTTTTTTTTTTTTTATCGCAGGTGCGTGCAAGCAACGCAACCGCCCTCGGTGCTTTAACCGCGGAGGTCAGTGGCATGCAGGAGGTCAGCAAGAAGTTGGCCGGAAGCAACGAGACGTTGATGCAGGAGCTGAAGAGGTTGCACCAGGCGCTGGAGAATACGCAGTCGGGATCACCGAAGAAACCGCCTCCACCCCAAATATCATCAATTTTAATATCATCCACCCCATCGGCTGCTCCTCCTCCGCCTCCTCTGCCACCCCTGCCTCCACCGCCTCCTCCGCTTCCGTTGTTCCAGTCGCCGGCGCAGTCGATTACACCGACCACTCCGAACAGCGGGAGAAGCGTCAGGACGCCCTCGAGAAAGTGCTCGACACCGCTGCTTAATAGGCCGGCTATAACCGTCGAGGATTTGCTGAAGGTGACCCTAAAAAAAGCACCGCAGAATGTTAAGGTAAATCCGAGGATTGTTACACTCTGCTCCGTTAATTGGAGTATATGGATAAGTGGCGTGGAGAATTCTGTCCTTTTGGAAATTAAAACCTGGTACAGCTTTGGGGGATTAGTTTCACTTCCGGATGTTAAGGTCGCTTAAGTCCTTCGGGAACAATTATGCTCAATTTTCAGCTATTTTAAATAGGTTCGGGTATTTTAAATGTTTGTACAGAATTTTTTTTTTTTTTTTTACTAATTAAATCGAATAAGTCTCCAGAACGATTGTTTGAAACGCTTTTGCAATCGGTTGCTCGTTAAGGCGTACACAATTTTCAGTCCGATTAATTGTTCCTCGATTGCCATTCAACCGGACACTTGAGGGGGTTATTTAAAAATCCCAAGGTGAATTTATGTCTTCACGCCTGGAAAATAAATCGCCGAGACCTGAATACCTCCTGGTACTCAACTTTTTCAGGTCACGACAACAAGAAGAATCGTAAACACAGTGAAACTCAATAAGNACTCCTAGTACTCAACTTTTCCAGGTCACGACAACAAGAAGAATCGTAAACACAGTGAAACTCAATAAGCGAATCTAAATTTCAGGAGAACAGAAGGAACACCATACCGGGACCAAGAGGACCGGTGGTTTCGTTGGACATGCTACGCAGCGTTAAATTAAAGTCTGCCAGGCGCAGAACGAACGATCAAATCGCAAGATCTCCGAGAAGCGCACGAATGATGAAAACTCGAACAGCGCCGAGCCTCAGCTTGTCTCCGATCATGAAGGGCACGGAAAACTCGTTGGGTCGGATCTTGAAGCAGGTGGACGTTAACAGACGCGGTCCGAGGCGTCTGTTGAGCGCATCGAATTTCCGTGACAACGTTATCGGGAAAGATAATCAATCGAAAAGTATGGAACTGAGAGATAGCGGCTCGCAATCCGCGATTGCGTAAGCGCGTTGTGGTCGTTGATAATCGTGGATTAAGGGAATTTTATGTGGTCGATTCAGGGGACACGTGTACAGTTTTTAATCAAATTCAGTTATTCTGTAATTCAATAATCGATACTGGTAGATTGGATCGCCTAATACGTAGGGTACAATTATTTTATTTTTTTTCTTTTTATTTTAAATCTGACGATTGTTTTCACGGAACTGTAACTTAATGTATGGAAACAAGACGCTTGTATCTTACAGAGTGCGTTTAAAGTATCCTTTACACTGTGTAATAATACTGCATGTCCGACAATAATACTAATATTGGATTTGTTTCTTTTATATATTAAATTACAATCTGTGAAACTTACTCATTAGTTATAAGATTCTAGTTTCAGATGACACATTCTGTACTTGTGACACTCCCAACACGAAGAGAGTATTTATATATGTATTTAAACTTTTTAAACGCTGACCGATGTATTTATATTTAATAATATTAATAAAGATCCGAAGAAACGATTAGAGAGTTGTAATTACTTTATTTATAGCTTTCACGTGTGTGTGTGGTTTTACAGAAAAAGGTCGTATCCAGTGTAATCGCATTGATTGTAGTAGTAGTTAATAGTAGTTAATAGTACAGAGCGTGAGAACGCATACGAATCCGAAAAAAGAAAAGACAGATTTAGTCTACTCCAAATGACGATAAATTTCGATATCCAGGTCTAATTATTCGCTCTCGTGAACTGGGTTAGCGACAAGATGGAATGATCCGAAGATAATTACAGAAAGAGAGAGATATACACAACTAATGTTTATAATACAGAGACAAGAGCAAGTAATACATCTAGAGAGATGGAGTAATAGATGTGTATGTGGTGTGTGTCATTTTCTTCATCTTCTTCTTTCTTTCTTTTTTTTTTTTTTTATAAAAATCGACTAAGCACGCACAACGATATCGAATAAAGGATAAAAGCGGTCTCAATTGATACACCGATCACCTATATTCTTCCTTAATAATTCTACAGAGAAACCCAGGTGGTATCCATGCCTACCTACGATTTTATTTTAGCCGGGAACACTCTACATTACTGGTTTTTTTATTACTTTTTTTTTTTTTCATTTCATTATGAGTCACACGCTACATCGTCGACGATAATAATAATGTTATCGCGTTGGGCTACTTCATCTTGTTTTTAATCCATCGTGCAAGCAAGTAATTGGATGAGGTATCTCACAGTTTATCGTCGTTTGGAATTCATTTTACGCCACATTCGTTGCCACTGACAAGTATTTTATTGTACCCTAAATTTTTATTTTCTTTTTTTGTTTTAATTTCTCTTCAAAGACTTGTCGCTCGTACGCGTGGTATATTATGCACGTGTTACGTATTTACGTAATTATATATATATATATATAATTCTTATCCGATGAATCCGATGTTCTTTCTGCTCATCCACTGTTCTTCATCCTTCCTTTCATGGCTCCATTACCTTCCACGGTGTCTTCCACTCGATTATCAAAATTGCTTTTAGATGGTGTTTCGCTTTTCGTTCGACGATACGCTATAAACTGTTCGCTTCTCTCCACATTATCGCTTGAACGATTCGCGTCGATTAAATTTCATTTTTTTTCCTCCATACCCTAGTTTTACGATCTTAAGATTACTCGCATATACTTACTTACGGTGCCGTTGATATTACTTTGAGTTTATCTTTGTAACGTTATTTTATAACATGATTATCAATTTGTATCGTGTTATTAATACCTAAATACAGGGGCACGATGTACACCGAAAATTTCTAGGCAGAGCTCTCGATTTTTTTTCTTTTTTCATTTTGCGCGTTCCCTTCGCCTTTGTTTTTTTTTTTTTTCTTTTTTCTTTCAGGTATACACCTCGCTTTTTTGCTGCACGCTTACACACGGTTTACGGATCATCGACATTTTATGATCGCGAGAGAAAACTGCACGAATTCGATTTTCTGGTATGCGTAACACAGTGGCGGTCAGAAATTTATGGTCACGATTGAAACACGTAGCATCTTTACATTTAATATTATCAAGCAAGACAATGGTATTCCTTAACACGGATACATTGCACCGAAAAGATTATTTTACAACGCAGATAACATAAATTTTCGACCGACACTATTTACCTCGACAAACAAATGATTCTACATCGTATCGCTAAGTTTACCTCGGTTACGATATGCAAACAGAAATTTTCGCGTAAAAGGCTAAAGAACGAATCAACTCTAGCGTTTTCATTGGAATGTTTTCTGTTTTGTTTCTTTTCTTTTTATTATTATTTTTTTTTTTTCTCGTAAGCGGAAATCGACGGAATGGTTCATCGATAAAAAGGTGAATGGACGCACGGCTAAGATCAACTAAGATACAGTGGAATCGAGGACAGTGATAGCGAAAGTGAGCGCGGGTGAAGAAAGAGTCGGAATACAATCGTTTATTCTGTAATTCGTTATACCACAGCGATCGTTATAGTTTACACAGGGGGCGTATGAAAAAGTACAACCACAATTACAGACTAGCTAAATAGCTACTTGTTGTTTCCTGCTTTTTTCCTGTTTATGTAACGTAATTTCTCTTTTTTTTTTTTCTTTTTTTTTCTTTAATTCATCTTTATCGTTTTAAAAAAAAGCTCATCTATCATGATTTTATTTCATTCCTCTCTCGACGATCTTGATATTCTTTCGTCGCAAAGAAACGCGACTGATTGAACTGATGGGGAAAAAAAAAAAAAAAAAAAAAAAAA
>SMSQ01018302.1:28538-63500 GCA_019453375.1 Ctenoplectra terminalis
TTTTTTTTTCTCTCTCTTTTAAGTACGATGCTTTCGCGGTAAGCACATGTTCTTGAATCGTTTACAAATGACTACACGAGAGAACCCATGCTCGAAACCTACATGGTGTGTATGAAATTACTTGCTTTGTAAATCGGGACACTTCGTCGGAAGTACATTCATAATATCTTATACAGAAAGCAGAGATGAAGCTGCATGGTTCTATCCTGACTGTGTTTTCAGCCGGTGATCAACCACGTAACTTCAGCTCTGGAGGAGACGCGTTTATCCTTTAGATAAACAGATGATTTACACTCGATTTACACGCATACATTAATAATATCGTTATTCGTCGTAGTATGCGAGAGCAATGATGCGCGCAGTAAAAAAGCGGGGAAGAGGACGAGGAGGAGGAGATTAGGGGGGGGATGGATGAAAACAAACGAACACAATATGCACTTCGATCGACGTCGAGCAATTAACATGTTTCGTTATTAATGAAACGTTATGGGGGGGGAGACAATGTAATTCGTTCTCAATCACTGAAACTCTAAAAAATTAGAGTTTCTTCCGATCGGACTGGCGCATATTCTTTTTTTTCTTTTTCCTTTTTTTTTTATTAATATGGATGAATATATATACTGCGCCTCGTCAATCGGCGTCCGTTCAACGTTGTCGACATCGTCCACTGAATTTTGACCGGGCATGCACAGTGTTAAAGACAGCATATATTTTTTTTTTTTTCTTAATGTTCTCGATACGCAAAGAAGGCAAAGAATAGAGCCTCTCTAAATGCTCTTGCAGTCTCTCTATTTACCGCAGGATACGTGTCCTTTTGCTTTGTTACTTTTCTGCGCGCTCCGTAACTCAATGTGTATGTGTGTGTGTGTGTTATTTCGAATGATTTTTTTTTTTTTCGTTTTTGCTTGTTTGCTTTTTTTTGGAGTAACCGTACGTGCGTGCTTAGGGTCACGCAATCGCTAAAGATCTCCCCTTCCCACCCCGAACTGCCACCTGCTGAATTGTTTTCTTTTGCTTACAAGTTATTAAGAGTTTTTTGCTTTCTTGTGTTTTTTTCAGTTTTATATGCGCAAGATAACACTCACTACAGTTAGAGTTACGATACGTCCTGATCTTCCACATCTTGCAACTGCTCCTTCTGTTCGCCCTCCCCTGTACAACAGAACAACAAAATTCGTTTAAAAAACACGTTCCACTTGGTCATGATAAAATACCTGTTACGTAACCGGTAGGGTAGGGTCAGTTTAGCTAATAAAAAAAAAAAAATTGGGTGCGAGTTATTTTGACCCTACCCCACTAATTGTTGGATCTAAATGATGTTTTAAGGAGAAAGGAGGAGGAGGATCGATTGAGTTGCTCACCAGGTGACTTTATGGTGCAAGGGCGTATTGGAGAGGGTGTGCCTGGGTTCAAGCATTGGTGGAAACGATCGCAGCCTCGTGTTCGCGATCAGCCTCGACCTCTAAATCACAGACCAATGATTGTCCGCCCACGCATGCACACGATACTTCAAAGAATATTGAGAACCATAATACAAGGCGATAGAAAACTGATCGAACCCAACGTTCAAGACCGGTATAAAAATATTTGATCGCTTCGCCAATTTTTCAAATACCAAAACCTTGGAGTGCATCACTTTTGTAACAATCTGTACTGTATAAAAATTCTATCGAACAATGAATTACTAAAAAAGAGCCACCGTACTCTCCCCTTACACAACTCTGTTGGCTGTGTGAAAAAATCTGATACAACGAGAAGATTTTATCGCGCTGCTGCAATACATATTATTGATCGTGCGACGCCGCTTCTACGGCGGCCTAGTAGTGGTGGCGAACATTTTAAATCCAACCAAGCAGCTCTTTTTTCGCGAAATAACAATACTAACCGTCTCCTTGCATATCCGACGTCCAGAGAGTAAGATTGTCCCTAAGAAGCTGCATGATGAGGGTAGAATCTTTATAACTCTCTTCGGACAAGGTGTCTAGTTCCGCGATCGCGTCGTCAAAGGCCGCCTTTGCGAGACGACACGCTCTGTCGGGACTATTGAGGATCTCATAATAGAACACGGAGAAATTAAGCGCCAATCCTAAGCGGATGGGATGAGTCGGTGGCAGGTCCGTCATGGCGGTGTCACTGGCTGCTTTATAAGCGACCAAAGAATTCTCTGCGGCTTCCTTCCTGTCATTGCCGACGGCGAACTCGGCGAGGTAGCGGTGATAATCGCCCTTCCTACGGTAACGGAGAGAAAATTTGGTTAGATGAACGGATTCGGTGAGAGAGAGAGAGAAAGAGAGAGAAAAAAAAAGAAAAAGAAAAAGAAAAAAAGAAAATAGTAATTAAATCCGCGTTGCATTAATTTCAAATTAGAATCTGTTGGAACATCAATCTCCTATTAAATTTTGATTTCACAAAAATGTCCTGGCCTCAATATGATAAGAATTTTTCTTACAAGTTTCTTTCGTTCCATTCTGACATGCCATGTGCAACATACCGATATTAATATTCATTATAACATTAAATCTAATGAGCTGCTAACACGTATAAGATACCGAGGTTTATTTGTAATTCACTCGTGTGAATCGTGCTATACGTGGGAGTAGTGAAATCGGAGAGCAAATTTTGTTAAATGTTAAATGAAATTCAAAGGGGAAACGTTTGTGGGACGATCCTATGCAATTGTTCCTTCCCGTTGAACAGTAAATAACTAAATCTTTGCGCTTCTTCGTAAATTACATTCGTCATGGAGAGATTATCCTCGCGAATTTATCGAAGCAGACGGCTGAAAGTTTTAGAAAACAATATGCCTCAAAAATCAGTGACCGAAACGGAACGTTCTTCCGTGTTGCTGGTTACCTTTTAAACTACGCTACCGCACCGTCCAGCCAGAAATTTTATGTTACATTAAAAACATTTCTAAACTACCTGCCCGATTTAAAAATATAATCGATACAATTTTACAATCGACGACGCTAAATAATACATCAGGTACGATGATACAAAAAAAGAAAAAAATGAATTCCCTATCCAAAGATCCACAGGATCTCTTACATTTTATAATAGAAGACTTTCGATTCGCCAGATGACGCGTATGGGATAAGATGTTTATCCAAAACTCCAAGAATATCGGCGCAGATGTCTTTCAGCTCCTTTTCGACCTGAGATCGGTACTGGCGGATCATCTCCACCTTCCTTTCGGCGGCCTTGTTCTCCTCCTTTTGTTCGATGCTCGAGATTATTCTCCAGGAGGCCCTTCTCGCGCCGATCACGTTTTTGTAGGCGACAGAAAGGAGATTCCTCTCCTCGACGGTCAGCTCTACGTCTAGCGAGGCGACCTTTTTCATCGCTTCGACCATTTCTGAAAAAATTACACCGGCGAGAACGTCGCCGTCGGCGAAGTTCCATTATATTGAAAACCATTAGGAAATTAAACGATAAAAGAAAATGAGATTTTTAATTAGAACAAAAATGAAGGAAATAATCGAGGAAAAGAGTATATTGTACGTTTTGATAAAGGTATCGAACTTACCGAGGTACGTTACATGTAATCATGACAAACTAATGAATCGGAAATGATCTATTGATTATTAATACGTAGCTACCCTGTGTGTGGATATATTATTAGTTTCATCTGGGATGTTAGAGAGGCTCTGCGCGAGAAAGACCGGCGCACGAGCATATATTAACCTGCTGCCCCTTGAACTTTCCGAGGAAGTTGGTTACTATTATGTATTTATTATCTATAGGTGTACGAAGTTCGAGAATAATGATATCGATCTAGATACACGTGCTTTCGTCTCGGTCTCGTTACTCGTACGATTCGTAAAACGTCTGATCAACGGATCCAAGAGGTTCGCCATGATTGTGCGTTATTAAATATGAATACGTTAACGTACTCTTGTAGCTTATTTATAGGCGATATCAAAATCTGTGGTCCCCTGATTGGATCGATAACTGGGGTGTAAAAGTTATCGCGAAGGCATGCAATAAATGCGAGACCGATTAAACGCGATTGCAAATACGAGCTACATCCGGAATCAGTTTTTATTTTTACCGATAATAAAAAAAAAAAAAAATAACAGTGCAACGAAATATTATTGTATTCACGGTTCGATAAAAAGATATTCCTAGACCAACCGATTACTACTGTTTAATCTTATATCACCGATACAGTCAGATTAAGAGGTTTTGTATCAGCCGACACAGCCCGAGTAACTGTCTTAATATTATTTTCATTTTTACAGTCACAAATATTCCCAACCTAAGTTCCGATAAAAGTAACGATTTGCTAAAACGTTAGTTATTTTCTATCGACAGTGATTTCTACGAATGATGAGTAAAAACGTAAGTCGCAGTACTGTTTAGTAATCTAATGTTAAATGAGATAAGCTGTGAAAACATAGGCCAGTAGGATAATTCATAAATCATTGGGTGTATAAATGTTGGGATCACAGAGGGGATTAATGGTACATCCGTTATTATCGTTAGCCTAAAATCAACAGGGACTTCATGGTGACATTTACGAGAAGAGATCAGGCTCAAGTTCATGGTGGTTCCGGACGGTGAGAATTACCGCGAACACGGTATACCCAGTGACGAACGTGTACAGAAACGTAGGATAGCTAGTACAGATCAATACTTTCCTTCTGCTACGGCCCCTCTTCTCCCCCACTCCTACCGTTCATCTCACCCCTTGCCGTTCTCACCCTCCACTCGTAATCTCGCCCGCCCGTCGTACCACCCTTTCCCCTCCTCGCCCCTTCCATCGTGTCTTGCTCTCGCAACCCTCAAATTTGCCCACCGCCCTTCCTTCTCCTCATCCCGGGAGAGTCGCATCAGCTCCTCTCCCTTCTACCCTGTCATTCTTCACGCTTAGCGGCCGTTTCTCAACTGAGATCTCCTACATGCACGTATTTCCACCCTTTAATATGTCTGTCTTGATTAACGTGCCCACGCGGTGACGAAAACGACGAAATTATGTGAACCAGATCCACTGGATGAACAGAGAGACTTGTATTCCTTTGGCTGGCTCGTTGATTGGTGTGTCTTCCTTGATTTTTGACCACGAGGACGTGTAGTAACATTTCTAGTAATTTTTTTCAGTTAATCAAGTGTGACATGAATTGAGATATTTTAAGATTCAATAATTTCTATTATTTCTATTGTTTCTATTGTTTCTATGATTTCTATTATTCGATTGGGATACATGTACACGGGTAACTTGTTGGAACCTGGTTTCCTCGAGACAGGAAGTTTGGAAAAATTGTGGCAACCTATTAGCACGTATCCAGTCCAGGTATAATAAGGTTTGTTCCTAGACAGAGAGGCTAGTCTGAAAGAAATACGAGTGACCGAACGGTAACAGGAAATCTATAGGGAGATAGGACACCGAGCTTCCGCAAAATGTCAAACGCGTGCGTTTGATTGCAGGCCCGATAAGAGGCCACGAGACAAAGCGTGTGCTGCGTAAAATATATCTAGGGAGAAATGCAAAACGTTCGTGAAACGAAGATTTGACGGTTGCCCCTTCCACCGCGACGATTCGTCCCCACTTACGAGCTGCTTTCGCCAGGAGCGAAGTAAAAATTTCTATAGCCGAAATTATCAACGGCGTGTACGACGTAATATGGACTGGTAGTTAAAGAAGGCGCGACACCGGGGGAAAAAGTTATGGGGGAAAAATGCAAGGCGGTTTTCCAAAATGCGTTATCGCCGATTCGGTTGGATCGGCCAAATGATTTCTCTGCTTTCAAGGCCAAATGCCACGAGCATAGCACGCGTTACTACGTGTCTAAGGAGTAACCCGGCAGCGATTGGTAAGTATCGTGCCGTGTCTATGCGTCACACACGTCGGTGAAGGACCGACTTGTCTGGTTATCTGCAGAGGGGCCTCGTAAAGTTACCGAACACAGCACGCCTAGCAACGCTGCCTCGGCGTTAGCCAACTTGTTTCGACGAAACAATGCAGCTCGAAGACGATGAAACCTTTTCGTAGGATTTCGACCGATCGTTCGAAACAGTTCTCGATAGTTCGGTTATCATGACAGTCTCAGGCGGAGCAATGACAGAAGCGAGGAAGAAACCCACCCTTTGATAATGAAACACCGGTTATGAACCGGCAACTCGGTCATCACCGTGCGTGGATTAGTCATATTTGACGTTTCACGGACTTTTGACAGATCCAATGAGACTCGATCCCAGTTTAAGGTTCTCGGTTCTCAGAGGAACTCGTTGATATATCAAAACGAAATGGTACGGAAAGGCAACGCCACGAGGGCGGTGCTACCTCCTTTCTCTTTGTAACCGTGCTTTGTGTCCGATTTCGTGGATTTCATTTTGGCGCAGGCCGGGTCCTTTTCCCGGAAAATATGCACTCACCGTCATAGCGCTCCGCTTGCTCAGCCAATTTCGCTTTGTAAACGTTGTCCTCCCGTTCCGACATCTTGGATGCTCGTGGATTTCACGGGTAGACGAAGGGTTTCAGGGAAATCGCACGAAATACTCGTTTCACCGAAATACGTACACCTCGTCGTACAGCCACTCGCAAGCTCACTGACCAAGATGGCGGCGCCCGCCAACAATCGAAAGCAGTTCCCACTTCGCGCAGCCTCTGCAGACGCTCCACTCGCCATGCGCTCTCGGCGTGTATTACTACGCCGTGACGTCATCCAATACCGACGCCGCGCGTATGTCGGTTAAATTCATGGAATATCGGATAATACTGTAGGTACGAAAATATCAGCGATATCTATCGTGTCGTTGTCTTCTTGATTACAATAAATAAGGAATCCTTGGCGTATATTTCGTATGGCATAAAATCAATGACGCGATGACTTGCTGGAACATGGAACTAGACCCCGAGAAACGCGGAACGAAGGAGGAAACCTTTGACGACGAACCGATCATCGTTCGCAATCAAATATATTACCGTCTCTTTATTTTGAAGAATTTTAATACCGATCAATTCTCGTACACGATCAGATATAATTTTACCTTTAGCAATGTAAACTTAATAAGAATCGTGTAGAAATTTGTAATTTGTTACGCCTAGGATAAAAGCGAACTAAAAACGGAGCAGAATAACATTCCAGTGTGTTCCATCCATCGTAGCGCGCGAGATATTTAATTGAGATTTTCTGTAACGATAAGTGGATGGATCGATCACTGGGTAGTAATGAAATATTCAATGATAAATGTTACCCGTTCAAGATCGTTTTTAATTTGTTACAATAAATCAATACAATTTCTTTAATGAAACAAAAGGCTACGGTTATTTATCGTATAAATAATTGCACCATTTGTGCGACCAACGGGTATTACATAGGAGATGCCAAAAGGCAATCATGTGAATGCTACAAAGATATTTTCGATTTTGTAGCGAAGCATGTTGTATTTTTATCGTTCCACACGAATAGCTAATGTACAAGCACTATATAATCCAAACATCTGTTCTATCCGCCTTATTTTATTTTCTTTAAATTATTTATTTTATAGTTAATTTGTATTTATATGTATACAGATATATCCGATTATAATCAACTATTAAAATTATAATACAGCCAAATACTTAATTATAACAATCATTGTAAACATTGGTTGCAAGCTAGGTGTTCCGTTTCAATGCCGTTCTATACAGACTCAAATACATAAATGTCAATATACAAACACTATGCACGGAACAACTGTATGATGTGCTCATAAGAGGGATATACAATAGGTTTTATTAATTATCATATGTACATACGGGATACATACATACATACATACATACATACATACATACATCCAACCATACATACGTACGTACATACGCAATCATTCGCGCGGCTTGTACCTGTGTATGGATGTGTGCGTGTCTACATACTGTAGTTTGGAAAAAAGGACTTCGGTATTAATGAATATTAATGCTTTCGGTTTAAGCATTACCGTAAGGAAAAAAGAGAGAAAAAAAAAAGAAAAAAAAAGTGAACAACTTATTACAATTTATGAGCCCTTCGGTGTAACTTTAAATTCTCTTTACACCCTTCTCGTAATAATATTGATTATGTTTTGTAACATTAGCTCGACGGAGTGTATAGTAATTAGGCTGGTTAGGTAACCAGTTTATATTTTATGGAACATTCAAGAGTCTACGTCTGCACGGAAAATTGCAGAAATTTGGAAGCGTACCCATTTATACTATCTGCTTCTTCTTCTTTATTTTGTCGCATATTTGTAATACAAATACGACTTTCGCATACATTATTGAGACGAGATCTCAACATACCGAATTCTCTCGTTGTTACGAATACTTTATCCGCAGGAACATTTCTTTCGTAGCGGTTACAGATTGTCGTATCTACGTAAACGAATGCCGCCTCTTATCCAATTTTCGTACAAAGGTTAAGACGTGGCAGTCGAGTGAACAGTCTGACCGCACCACACGGGTAATTAACCAATATGTAAAAACGTGTCGCCCATCAATATCTACGTTAAACGATTCAATAAGGCTTTAGACACATTCAACGCGATTATTTCTTGCTTCTGATTTACTCAGCAATACGATTAAATTCTTTTTCAAATTATTATTATTATTTTTTTTTTTTTTTTTTTTTAATATCCTTAGCATCGCGTCAAGCATCGAAAATACATTTAAAGTCTATGTAAGTACTTTCCGCGATGAATATGTGATAACTGTGTATCAGAAAGTTATGGCAATTTTCTGAAGTTGGTGTTACAATCGGTCTCGTTGGAACTTACGAATTTAGTTCCATTTCTAAAAAAAAAAATTTAATTATATCTAAACTCGTTTGGAACAAATTACGTAAATACTGTAATAGCAGTAAGCGGGTTTTCTCGTATTCAACTTAAACTCCCAGTAACTATGGTTTTAATTTCTAATGTTTTTATGTTCTCGTAATAAAAATCATCAATCTTATTGCTATTTCAGTTGTAAACTAAGTTAACAAAATTCTCGCGAATTATTTACTTATTTAATAGTATCTGGATTTTTCGTAAATACATTATATCTGTTAAGCTTAGCAACGGAACATAATAACGAATACAGAAAATTTTCAAGTCTATACAAAAATTGTATGTAAAGCGTTAATTGGGCCATGTGGATCGTATACGATAATATTCTTGATTGTTTAGAAAAATAGGTAAATGAAAAGAATGTATTGGTAAAATTAACAGACAGAAGGATGTGTAGGACAATGGAGATTATGATATACTACAAAAGCGCTCATTTTATGTGTCAGAATGCTAACTTCGACCAGTTCATTGGAAGATATAGTGACTAAACCATGTCCCCTAACAACCCGACTTTTATCACGTCAGTATTTTTTTTAATTTTTTGTTTTTTTTTTTTTTTCAAAAGCAGTGATCTTCGCGAAAGTGATTTCTAAAATCGACTATCTTCACTTTAAACAAATCCAAACATTTCTGCATTGTATATTGGCGGTCACAATATTAATTGATATTATTATATAAGCTAAAATATATTTGGACATCGTGACCAATCACCTTTACTCTTACACTCCCAGTATTCACCACCGTATACGTAGCACAGACTGTCCGTGTATGGATCCTGCTCTTTCTTAAACCATAATGGTTCATAAATTTCATATGGTAAACCTAATATAAATTAAATTACCAGTTATAACGTGTTCAACTGTTAAAAAAAAATTCTTTAAATTACAAGAAGGTATTGAACAATACCTTGAGCGGCGGCTTTTTCAGCATCGTGTTCTCGAGCACGTCGAGCAGCTCTTTGTTTTTCTTCTAGTCTAAGTTTTTCTGCATTCGCTTCGTCCCATTGACCATTTTCCATCAATCGCTGATCAGGCCTAAATCGAGAATCTGTAGGCGCTACCCCATCTTCTGGTTCATTGAGTTGACATGCTAATTCCGTGAAGTTATAACACTTTTCGCTATCTGGACTGTAACAACAGAAATATTATCGTGTAAAAAAACATAATGAACTGTAATTCAATTAAATACTTACGGTGGCAAACGACGCTTCCAAGCGAGTATGTAAGGCCCTGTTTTGTATACTGGATTATCTGGCGTGCCAGACGTACTAATCACAGGAGCGATTTCTATCTTTGAGTCCCATGTACCTTGCACCACCCATTTAACTTCATTGCTTGAATTCATGACTACTCCTTTAACTTTACGTTGACTATCTCTTGAAAAGTATGAATAGGGTGTGTACTTCAAATGGCACTTAATACCTTGCTTATGATTCACAATGTCTGTATCACCGCTTTGATCAACCCATAATTTTCCTACTATGATATTGTGTACAGTGGTTGTGACTTTTCGCCACGTGTAATGATGATCACCACTATCCATTTCAAGGTGAGCAGTTCCTAATGGTATTACCTGCAATGATTCATAACAAGATTAAATGTTGCACGTCCACTTACAATGTTGCAACAAATCGTTTTGTAAAAGAGTTAGAAAACACACTTGAAGGTATTTCCCGCGGAATTTAGATGCCATGGTAAATTCTTGCCAACAACGCCATTTTCGGCCCTCGCAATGTTGCGCTAACATTGGAGGATGATGAGATACTTGCTCTGAAATCGCGCGCCATCCTAAGTCATCAACGCGATCGCATTCATACGTTTCACCTAATAAAGGATTAAAAGGTTTGCCAGTTCTGGAAGCAGTTGTGGAATAGCTAGATATAGTAAATGCAGCTACATAAGCCATTTGTTCATAGCTGTCTGTACATTCTGCTGCCCTGTAACGGATTATAATATATTGTTTTTTTTCGTCGTATTATCTTTTATTCAACAATTTAATAAAAATTAAAACGGAACGTACCTGTCAAGAATATCTGCGTACTCATAATCTTCTGTAAGCCGTTGGAGCATACTAAGGGGCTCAGAAAAATTGACAGGCATTGGAATTTTTGACAAATCTTTGCCAATGCAGTTCTTCATGATACTCCATAAATTTAATGGATAATTTGGTTTATCAGGGACCCTAGTTCTTCGTTTTCGTTTTGAACCAGTTACCCCGGTGCTGCCACTGCTGCCATTGTTGGATTCCCAATTTGTCTGCTATAAAATACCAGAAATTAGATAAACATTAATTGGCANAAATCGACTATCTTCACTTTAAACAAATCCAAACATTTCTGCATTGTATATTGGCGGTCACAATATTAATTGATATTATTATATAAGCTAAAATATATTTGGACATCGTGACCAATCACCTTTACTCTTACACTCCCAGTATTCACCACCGTATACGTAGCACAGACTGTCCGTGTATGGATCCTGCTCTTTCTTAAACCATAATGGTTCATAAATTTCATATGGTAAACCTAATATAAATTAAATTACCAGTTATAACGTGTTCAACTGTTAAAAAAAAATTCTTTAAATTACAAGAAGGTATTGAACAATACCTTGAGCGGCGGCTTTTTCAGCATCGTGTTCTCGAGCACGTCGAGCAGCTCTTTGTTTTTCTTCTAGTCTAAGTTTTTCTGCATTCGCTTCGTCCCATTGACCATTTTCCATCAATCGCTGATCAGGCCTAAATCGAGAATCTGTAGGCGCTACCCCATCTTCTGGTTCATTGAGTTGACATGCTAATTCCGTGAAGTTATAACACTTTTCGCTATCTGGACTGTAACAACAGAAATATTATCGTGTAAAAAAAAATAATGAACTGTAATTCAATTAAATACTTACGGTGGCAAACGACGCTTCCAAGCGAGTATGTAAGGCCCTGTTTTGTATACTGGATTATCTGGCGTGCCAGACGTACTAATCACAGGAGCGATTTCTATCTTTGAGTCCCATGTACCTTGCACCACCCATTTAACTTCATTGCTTGAATTCATGACTACTCCTTTAACTTTACGTTGACTATCTCTTGAAAAGTATGAATAGGGTGTGTACTTCAAATGGCACTTAATACCTTGCTTATGATTCACAATGTCTGTATCACCGCTTTGATCAACCCATAATTTTCCTACTATGATATTGTGTACAGTGGTTGTGACTTTTCGCCACGTGTAATGATGATCACCACTATCCATTTCAAGGTGAGCAGTTCCTAATGGTATTACCTGCAATGATTCATAACAAGATTAAATGTTGCACGTCCACTTACAATGTTGCAACAAATCGTTTTGTAAAAGAGTTAGAAAACACACTTGAAGGTATTTCCCGCGGAATTTAGATGCCATGGTAAATTCTTGCCAACAACGCCATTTTCGGCCCTCGCAATGTTGCGCTAACATTGGAGGATGATGAGATACTTGCTCTGAAATCGCGCGCCATCCTAAGTCATCAACGCGATCGCATTCATACGTTTCACCTAATAAAGGATTAAAAGGTTTGCCAGTTCTGGAAGCAGTTGTGGAATAGCTAGATATAGTAAATGCAGCTACATAAGCCATTTGTTCATAGCTGTCTGTACATTCTGCTGCCCTGTAACGGATTATAATATATTGTTTTTTTTCGTCGTATTATCTTTTATTCAACAATTTAATAAAAATTAAAACGGAACGTACCTGTCAAGAATATCTGCGTACTCATAATCTTCTGTAAGCCGTTGGAGCATACTAAGGGGCTCAGAAAAATTGACAGGCATTGGAATTTTTGACAAATCTTTGCCAATGCAGTTCTTCATGATACTCCATAAATTTAATGGATAATTTGGTTTATCAGGGACCCTAGTTCTTCGTTTTCGTTTTGAACCAGTTACCCCGGTGCTGCCACTGCTGCCATTGTTGGATTCCCAATTTGTCTGCTATAAAATACCAGAAATTAGATAAACATTAATTGGCAAATGTAATAAAAGTTTCACAATCGAGTAACAAAATTTACTTACATTATCCAGATTGTCGGTATTTGCAGTAGCGGTAGGAGTAACTACTGTAGAGTCGGTCACAATACGAAAGGAGTTCGTAGTAGCAGCATCTGACAAAGGCAATGGCGTCTGATCTCCTTCTGAACTAGAACCATCGTCGCTACCTTGAGAATCAGTTCTGTCTCTCGAATTATTTGTCGGGACACCGGATATATTTAAAGTAAAGGTATCAGATTCCTGTGCATCGTAAAATTCAGCATTATCTTCCTCGTCTTCTGATGGGGAAGTTGTAACCGTTGTATCTACAACGATCATCAAAATTTTTCTTAGATTCGCCACACGGATAATTAAATAAGCAACTAAACATATATAACGCAAAGCTAAATGAGATTTAACCGATCAATGATACAGTTATTCAATCACTATCTTGCAGCAATCTTTTAAATTAAAAATGTTGAACAAACTACGCCACGTATCATGAGTCAATCTGATTGTGGAAATTAAAAGATAAAACGCGAACGCATGAACGCAAAGTACGGCGAAAGCTATTATACGATTACGCAATGGAACGTACATTTCGCGCCAAGGGAAACTATAACACAAAGAATAAGAAATTCTTTGAAAATATATAACCACACGTGCCACCCATCCAATTTCTTTCACTTTACTTCTCTGTTTTTAAATAATTCTTCAACCCATTCCCTGTTCGTATTATTTGTATCGCTCCCCTTCCTAAACGATTCAATCGTGGTATGACAACTGTCGCTGCCATTCAGTCGTACCGTCTTCTACCCCCCCAATTTCGGTCCGAACCTGCGGTACTGATTAAAGTAACGAATGATGAATCACTAAGTATGTTCGTGCACAGTGATAATTTTTTTTTTTTTTTTTTTTTCTTAACAGGCAACTACAATGTACCACGCATTAGGTTATGCTACGATCGGTGACGGTTCGGTGGTCTCATGTATTCGGCCCTTGCTAAAACTTGATTGAATTTGCGGACCGTTATGAACCGTTGATGACAGGTTCCTCCCCTTCTCCCCGTTTAACTATCGGTTTAGCATCTCTTCACGGATCCTTTCAAGCACAATCGTCGAGAACTTCGACACTCGATTCGAAGTTTATCACATCGAATTTAACGCTGGAATCGCGGAAAAGAACTGTCAGAAAAGAACTCGTACAAAACGAAAATTTACAAGGCCATCTAAGTCTGATTAAGCACCAAACTTGGGAGAAATGAAAGCACATCCGTGCATGTATGTGTATATATATATCTATATGTGTGTGTGTGTGTGTGTGTATATCTATATGTATACATATGTACATATAAGCCCTGTATACATTACTGTAGAATATATCGCACTCGTTGCATGCATAGACTGTAAGCCACGCAAGTAGCGACGTCATTCAAATTAGATGGAACTTCACGACTGCCATCTGGTTAGAGAGCGATAAGGCAGAGGAAGGCGCGAAACCTTAAATGCACGTGTTACAGAGCAAAGCGTATGAGCAAGCAGTCATGTGCGTAAAATAGGCAAATATAGAGCTGTGTAAAATCGTCTGATGAATGCAGCAACCCTCGCCTAAGAAACGCCGACAACCAACTGAACAGCAAAACATATACATGACGTGTGACTATGTGTATTTAAATATACATGGATATTAGAATCTTAGCGACTGTTACAAAGTTAAAGGGTCTGTAGCACAGTCAGAGCATTGTGTTGCGGACAATGTACAGAGGTAAAACGCTTGGCGCAGCGTGGAACAATGAACGAATACTCGAGTTCGTCTCTCTCAGCATCACCGTACAAAAATAGCGCGTAGCATCGCATCGAAACATTAATTATAGCACTATCAATTGTATTAATGTTAAAAAATAATGTAAATCAAATTACGCGAAGCTCTATGCCCTCCTGATTGAGCCGCCGATGGTAGGGCATGCTGCGCAGCTTCTTCCAAGTGGGAATGCTGCCTGGCTAGTTGCTCGACCATTTTCTCTATTCGTACTTTCTGGTCTCGCTCGTGCTGCAGCATCTTTTTCCACTTTGGTTCCTGCTGCTGCGCTAGTTGCAAATACTCATTGCTTGCCTGAAATCATAATTGATACTATTTTTCTGCGCGACTGATATACCATCGGCATCAATCGGCAATGGATTAGTTGATGCTTGCAATTGTACTCTTTGCGGTACGCAATAACTTTGTTGTAGAAAAATTTATAGAAACAGAAACTAATATTTTGACACGTTTTGTAAATATAATTATTAAATTATAGTTGCTCGATAAGTTCAATTGGTACTTAGAAATCTTTTATGCAGAATATTTAATAAGAGAGCAGTATGGTTAACCTGTGCAGCGAATGAGCTAATTTTATACGTTGTTGGCCAGAAATTTTCATCTGTATATTAGTCTTAACGATGGCCTTTCAACTTACATTAACCATAGCACCGGCCGCGATGCGAAAGAGCGTGGCTCGTTCGTTGACTGTCTTTATTTTTGCCGCTAATTCGGGCGACGGAGGCTCCAACACTTCGAGCTCGTTTAAAGCTCGCTGAAGGATGGTCCCTTTCTTGATTAGTAAATCGTTACAATCTTGCAATTTTTCTAGACGTTGCGACAGATCCTTCACGGAGACGAGTTCTGGCTTTTGATTGTCGTTATCCTGGAATTCCTCCTCCTCTTCTTCTGAAACAAATTTTAAATTACGTAACGTTGCTCTTTTAATATTTCACAGTTGAAACATTTATTTGCATTGAATCTTGAATCCATATTTTGTCGAAGACAAACAGAGAATTCCTGCATTGTCTGCTGTACTCGAACAAAAGATAACGTAATTATGACTCAATATCTCGTAAATATGTTTGCGGCGGTACAAGAATATGTAGTTAATTAAATGACTAAGTCAATTTGTTTTGATTTATTATTTATAGGTTGCAGATAACACGAGATCAGACTGCTTAATCCGACCATAAACGTGTAAATACACGAGTACGTTGTTCGTTAAATAAATAAAAGAAATTACTATGCAACTAATAAACGTCGATAGTAGAACACGTGGCAAACGTAAATCCAACTTTAACTATTCAAAATGAACTGTGTTCTCTTTCTTTCTCTTCCGCTTATCGTCTCGACTTCCTTCTGCTTTATCTTTTATCGAAACAATTTACGCATAAAGAACGTAAAGATAAGGAAATATTTAATTTTATTATCGTACTAGGAACTTTAAAGAGCCGAGACTGTCTAATGATTTTAAAACTCTACTAAAAGCAATTCATACGCAGAAACCAATTATTTATCGAAAGCTGTCAATTAATTTTGATAGCCTATTAATTATGTTTTTGCAAGGACGGGGCGTTTTGTATGAAAAACACTCCGCGTGCCTCTGTTCAAAATAAAACTATATTGAAAGTAATTGACCATTAAAAAAATATAAATCTATTTTGTCTGATTCTAAATTGCAATCGAGATTGACGCTATCGGTTAACTGTATCTTGCGTTGTTTAAATCATCATTCATCTACCGCTGCATGAAAAAAAATGTACCGCCTCTGAATGGCGCACATATTAGAAGAGTTGCTATGAACAATTGCCTTTAATGCTATTTTAAACGGCTTGCTAACTGTTAATACGTTCATTGGTTCATGATAGCAATTGATTCCTGTCCAGAATTAGCGCCCGGTACGATATAGATAGAAAGAATCAGTTTTATAAAAACCTACACCAGGGTATCGTTCATCGAAGATTTGATGGATAATTGTTCAGCTATTCAATTTCTAACAACATTTCCAACTAACTAACACCGTCTACAAATCTAGTATCTTCAATAAGAGCCGCCTACTGCTCAATCAGATTAACAAATATGACCATCATCGTCCTCAAATAAAACTCAAAATTGAACGGAATTGAAGACGAAGTAAAATTCTAATTGCTTGAACTCCATATCTGAGAATTACAAAGTTACTTTTCTCGCATCAGTGGACTATCCGTTATTTCCTTTTTCACATTCAGCAACCATGTCCAATTCTGTTCCAATCCAGTGTCTTCTTTTTCCTAGTTTAGTATAAGATCAATGAAGTTAACCAACTGGTACAACTGGTTCTTTCCATCTATCGTGTACGTTTGATTGAAAATAGACGATCATTTCTTAATACAAACCAGATTCCATGGCTTGGATGGCCTTGGCCTTCGCCAACTCGAGGGCCGTGACCCATTGCTGGCGCTCTACCTCAGTCGCCGCTTTGATATGGAAGGTTTGCGTGCCACCGTTGCTCACAACGAATGTGCAAGCGTCCACGGTGTGTATTAAGGCCCCGTGCAAGGATATCGTGCCGCGGCACGTGTGCGACATCTCCGCAGGATTTCTAAACAGAGAAAATGAATAGCGACAGTTCCGCGGGCAGGTTCTTCGGACGTTGAGGAACTGAATGACACAGAGAAAGACAGACGTGAGTTTGCAAGTTAGTCGCTTGCTGCGTTTAATGCAAGTCCGAGGTTTATCCAAGCCAAAAAAGGAACACTTACGGTTCGCCCAGAGAATCAATTAAACGTAATTAGATTATAAATACGCACCCATTATACATGTTACCATGAAACTGTTAACTATGATTCTTCGAACACTCTCTCTCTTTCTCTATCCGTTTCTGAAAACCTTGTAACAGTTAATTGGCCACGTGAACATTTTAATCTGACCTCAACCGGTTCAGCCGAAGACTTTTCTGAAAGATTTGTGCCAAAAGTGGTGATAATCAAAAGTTGATGAATTCGTTTAACCCTCTGTAGCTTGAATTTTGTCTGCTTATTAGAGAAAAAACTACGATTGATCACAGAAAATTCTTAAACTAATAATTGCTATGGAAGGATCGTGGTATCGCTGCAGTAATACAGTAATCAAATTTAATAGCACAGTGATAACTAAATAAGATTAATTTTTTTAAATATAGATACATTAATTTGTAACATTTAAATCACACGATCTCACAGAGGGTTAAGTTATATTTTCAAAGTCGCTAATTTAGAATACGGAGTAAAAATTAGGGAACCAATATGGCGGACGGAAAGGGCGAACTTATATTTTTCTTAAACGATATCTTCGAAACTTTGTTTCACCGTTGAAACATCATTTTAAATTCTGCAGTTTTTTTTTCGTTTTTTTACATTCGATTCAGAATCGATAGTCTAAAAACCTTGAGGTACCAAGTTTAATGCAAATCCCGTTAAAGATTATCACGGTTATTTAAAGAAGCCTATACATGTGCAATTACCACTTTTAGCACTTCCCTTTTTGTCCATGTATGTGTCAACGCCGCTTAACTGGTTAATCTGAAACGAAGCAACAGCTCAAGTATGAGAAGTATGTTTCACAGATCAAATATACGAATCCGGTACGAGCAAATTTATACAAACGAGATAGCAGTACCTCTTCTACTGTCGAAATTCTACTGTCGGTACAAAGAATATCGTTTACTATGTACATAGATATAAATCTAGCTGAATTTACCGCATTTCTTGCGGTGGCTCGCCAAAATCAAATATTTCGTAGAACCACAGGGCAAAGTACTTTCATCGTAACATGTATACCTTTTACCGAGCTAAATGAACAAACGATAGTCTGCGTTAATCTGTAACACTGTGGTGTAAATGCGTTAAGAGCGCAGGAAACGAAGTTCGTGTAAAAATTAGCAGGATCTATTACTCTTTCCTTTCTTCCAAGCAGTCCCATTACCATTTGTCCGATTACACGCCACCGTTTTTATTACACGCAATCGATTGTCAGTAAGAGGAACCCAATGGTGTAATTTGGTGAACAGAAATGAAGAGATTAAAAAAGAAAAAGAAAAAAAAAGAAAATGTACAATGCTCGAGAGTTGGCCTGATAATTGAAAGAAGGGGAACAGATAGCTCGCGGATCGTGTCATGCACTTTAGGGTCAGTGGAATTAAGTCTAACACGCAAGGGATCGAGACTTCGTACGCGATGAAAGAATAATCATAATCATGCTAACGCGTTCAGAAATTATTATTGCATATTGTCCGCATAGATCACAGGCATTCGCGAGAAATTTCTTTTTTCTTACAGTTTGTCTTCTTTCTCTGAGAATTAATTTATTAAAGTCTGGAAAAAATAAAATTCTAGATCGTTTCTTATCTCGAAACTTACAGTGATTAATATATCTTAACCGGGTGTCTTATTCCTGTGTGAGATACATGTACCTATAGTAGTTGAAGTCTATCGATTGTAGAGATTCATTGGGATTCGGTATACGGGGGGAAATGTGGGTCTAAAACGTATAAACATAAATTGTGCAAATAAATGAGACATCGACGGGAACAGAACGGAACACGGTTCACAAAAAATGGACTTGAAGCGTGAACTTTTATCGTCGTTCTGTTGGACATCTAGGCACAACGAGTATAATTACTTTGCTCGACGCTTTGTTACAAATTGAAACAAAATTTTCGTGCTCCAAGTATCTTGCAAGGTCCGTTGTACGCTTTTACTGATCGAAAATTGGAATAAATTTAACATTCTTTGTCATTGTAAGATATTTAAGCTGGGACTAAAAAAAAATGGTCAGTTAATATTACCAAAAAATAATAGTAATAACTTTTAAATCATTGTTTAAAAATTTAGAAATCGACAGAAATTGAATTCATTTAACAAATTGGAGATAACCGCAGCGATAAAGATCAACCGATGGTATAAATATTTGTTTCTTTTTGGGAAAGTATGCGACAAATTATAATTATTGGTTCGTTGATACCAGCTGATCTATTTCGTGCTATAATTATTTCTTGGAACATTCCCAACGAGCCAGTAAAAGCTTTACACGCTCTGCGAAGACCTTCAGGATACCCCCTGAACGTAACTGGAACTACTAACAAATTGAAGCGGTGTGTGTTTTATATCGCGATAAACATGTATATACGCACTTATATATGTACACACAGAACACAAAAAATATACAATTTTTACCATCTTTTAGTATAACTGAGATTTAATTAAAAAATATATATATATATAACAGAAGGGGTTTGGGATGGAGAAAATTGTTTTATAAATTAGACCAATGGCGAGGGTAATAGGTGGACAGGAAGCAAGTAAAATTATTAGGAACATTGACAATACTGTATTAATAATACATAGCTCTAATATATATATATATATATGTGTATGTATATATATATATATTAAAATTATATAAATATATATATAACATGACAAGGACTGTATAATGAAATGAGAATGAAACTCCAACATCGTCTTTGTCTGTTTTAATTAAAAGTTCGATTCAAAGAAGAGTCAGGATATTTCGGCTTTTTCGATAATTTTACTTACTCGGAGGCTCTGCCAGCCTTCCGCTTGCGTCGTGTTGATATCTTTGGCCCCCCTGTTGGTTCAGCCCTAAACAGTCCATAAAACAAATAGACCCCGTTCATATTGTGTAATATTGTATCGAAGTAGTTTTTTTTTTTTTTTTTTTCTTACTTTCTTTTCGTTTTTTACTGTTTCGAGAAAAAAAATGTGTCTCTTTCGCCCTTTATCCTACGCGGATTTTTAATTTGTTTGCCATTTGATCGTATACATTTTACTTATTTCCTTATTTCTTTCATATTTATATAATCGTTTATTCTTTTCTTCCAATGTATTACTTTTTCTTTTGTACAGCGACGGTACAACCGTCACGTTCGTGCGTTGCGTGTACACACTTTGTGCGAAAAGCGTTTTGACGTCACATAATTGAGGTTCGTGTAAAAATAAAGTTGCAGGACATTCTGTTTTTGCGATTTGGGAAGGCATTGCAAACTCAAATCACACAACTGTGCCAAGCAGAAAATTAAAAGAAGATCTAGGCATTGCATGTTGTTAGGGAACGCGGATGTTCTAAATATAAAGAAACGGAATAGTGGAATCTTCGATGTGTATACGTTATGCTCGTTAGAACTGTCGCACCTGTATCCACGATCGGTAACTATGTGATCGAAAGCTTGAGTTACGTCCACGGAAAAAATGGTTGAAATATTGGTGTGCGCTATCGCTGATGATCGAGCAAAAATTTCGCAGTATTACTCGTTGTCCGCAAATTATAAACGAAACTATACAAAATTATCGAACACAAAAATCTCGCTGTACTGAAAAAAAAAAAAAAAAAAAAAAAATAAACTAGTGGAAGGCAAATATGCAATAAATTTTCTCTGATGCGTGTGACAAATGTAAGCGAGTATATGTATATATACAAAATACGCGGTCCTTGTGACCAATCGATGTTCCTTCAAATGCTTTCTAATATTCTTAACGCAAATCTCAACGCGTTTTGCGGCACGTACATGCTCAGGATGTTGCATCAAACTAAAATGGATAAGTATGGAATATGTAGACATGAGTTTTTCAACGAGATTCTGATTAAATTTAATAAAATATACTTGGATAAACCGCATCAATAATATCCATGGCTGAGCCTGCACTGGCTGCTTATATACATGCAACTTCAAACTGTTAGATGTTTAGTACTATAATTTATTTATTGTGCTCTTAATACAAACAGTTTATGGCACTGACAGAATCACAAGCATAATTCAATACTATATTAGACACATAATCCAAAGCTGTTCCCTGTATTTTTTTCTCGTATAATATATTATTATATAATTCATAACTATGCGAACCTTTGGTAACACGTTTAATCTTAAAGGCAATATCTGTATCTATAATACTACCCGTTACGCGGAATGAAAGTTAGAAATTATACATAACATCGTATCGTTTCTAACGCTCCGCTTATAAGTTTTATATAAACAACAGACTCTTTCGAAGCATTTACATTACTTTTCGTTGAATTATGAACAAAAAATGATAAGCTACACTCGATGTTACTACGTATCCATCTAACAGATGGTAAAAGAAGGTTATACGTCTAATTGCCATTATTTGCGATGAATCTGTACCTCGGTACAGGACTAAATTGAAAGTGTCATTCCGTGAGAAAATAGATACACGTATATTTAAACCGCAATAACGTCCGTGATAAGTTAAAAAACAGGAACAGCTCCGTATTGCATCCGAATGAATATTCTCTCATAATAATAATTGTACTGTTGGGAAACAGCAAGATTACTGGATGAAAACCGTTAAAGAAATATTGGCATTACGAATACCAATCGTTACGGTTTCTAGCCGTGATTTTACGCGCGGCTAAAAGTGAAGTGACTAAAACTAAAGTACTGACACGTAGGGAACTACCTGTAATACGACAGTAGGCCATTTGACAGGACGAACCATCTTCGTTGGTAACCTTTTAAATAATTAGTCCATTTAAAGAGCCAGCCTTTCATCTCCTGTGTACCGTGTTGAGTCTTCGGGTCGCCCATTTTAGTATACGTAGCGTGCTCGCACGCGTTTTTCCTGAAATTATAATGCACTCCAATATCTGCGTACACATCACCCGAGTCGTACAGCCACCATTTTGATATTCCTCTAGCCCACAGACTGTGCGCTCTTAGATCGAAATTGTACTTATACACACTGTTCGTAAGTTCGTAACACACCAGCAGCGATACCAACAAACTCGATAGCGTTCCTTAGAAGCACGGTATTCGAAAACAGTATGGATCCTCCTTTCACACAGCGTGGTAACCTGCCACGTTCCTCAGTGACGGCGCCTAACCTTTATTACCGAGTCACCTACATAAATGTTTCGTATTTGTGTATACGAACACATACAAATTTGATTACGGGTAATCTGTGATTTTGCAGATTTGTTTGCGTTTTTTTTTTCTCTTCTCTTTTCTCTCTTTCTGTTTCCCTCTTTGTTCTCGCGAAAAAGAAAGAAAAGAAAAAAAAAAAAAAAAAAAAAAAAAAAAANCCGAAAAAAAAAAAAAAAAAAAAAAAAAAAAAAAAAAAAATCGATGTTAATTGAACGCAACACGGACGAAAACAATAACGAATGTCATCGATGATAACAAAATTTCGCACGATGAATTTCGAGATACAAATTGTAATCAAGTTCCTTCGAATATGTGGCATATGTTTTATCTCTTTGATTTACAATTATTCGTAATCGTATCGAGCTATGGGTCTGAATTGACAGAAATTAACTGGTTTCTCGCGAAAACGAAACGAATCGTACAGAGTTGCTGTCATTCTTGACGTTTTTCCATTGATCTTAAGAGAAAAGCAAAGTTCTATAGATGTCACGTGTTACGATCCCAGCGTATAATACCAGACGTGGAACGTCCGAATTATATTTAACGCCATGTGGATAAATTTTTTTGCGCCACGGGAATTAACGAGATTATTATTATTATTATTATTATTATTTTTTTTTTTTTTTTTTTTTTACGTACTTTTTGAAACGAACACGCCAACGAAAATACGTTCGTTCTGTCATTTGGCGAAATATGCGTACGGTCTGCTCGAATAAATAGTTCCGCTTGAGAGAAATGTCATGAAGAAACACTCGGTACACTCTTCGATTAGGTGCTTGATACTGACCATTATCTTCAAACGAAACCAGGCTCTTAATTTATCTGAGCAGATCACACAACGTAAGAAGTACTTGAGTGTCTCTTTATTCTACCGTACGAAGAATATATTACGAATTTCAATGTATTAATAACTATGTAGTCACCTTACGTATTTTATAGCGTATATGTACAAAACACAGGAAACGCGAATCTTGTGATTGACCGCGTGTATTAATTGTTTAATTGTAAGTAATTTAATTAAGTTTCTTATTCCGATAAGATTTAATATGTAAAGTTATGAAAGATGGTGTTCAATGTTAGATTTCTTTATCGATAACGTGAAAACGAAAGCCAACGTTACCGACTTGGTCCCTCTTCTTGTTCAATTAAAATAATTACAATAGATACAAGTTGGCTCGAACCACGGACGAGATACAGGAGATACATTATACCTCGTTCGTGCTCCAACAAATATATTCGAGCATGATCGAGTTTAAATTTTTACGAGTAAATCCAATCAAAATTTGCGAATGTAAAATTAAAAAAAAAAAAAACATCGTACCAACGTTGCAAATAAGGCGGGAAACTTCTAATAATGCGAGTTGAAGATGGTACAGTCCGCGATGCCAGAAACGAGACAGATAAAAGAAACAATTGATTTTTCCAATCGGTACTTCAGTTCGTGTGATACGAAATCCAATAAGATGTTGGATCTATGGTACATTTAGTTTAAGGTTCTACGTTTTATTTTTATTCGATCGTATCGAAATTATAAATATTAACCTTAATCGGTGACAGCGGGTTAACCTACGAGTATCGTTTTTTCTCGTTTTACGTATTTGTTATCGTACATATCGATACGATGACTTGAACGTACACACGCGACGAATACAATAGTTTATAACGTACTAATATTTACAACATTCGTCTCTGAAAGAAAGTCACTTTTAAACAATTTTCTCAATCATATCACGAACGCAATTTGAATTAAAGATAATAAGCAGTACAATGGAGCATCTTATAATCGAGATGTCGTACGAGGCAAGCCTTTCCCTTATTGTCCTCAAGTAGACGTACTATACTTATGTAATCTAAATTTTCTACGATTTATTAACACAAGTACACGATATGCGATGAACATGGTTCCTCTGTATCAATCAATCCTGAAAAAAAAGAAAAATTGTAAATCGTAAACATTAAAAACTTATATTTATCCCCGACGATTTCAGTTGGTGCTTAATTTAAGGGACACAATTGTACCTCGTGTATTATACAAATATATAACTATTACATAATGAAACATAACTTTGTGCGCCGACTGTTGCATGTTTCAAAGGCGAGATCCATTATCGAGAGCGTATTTAAAACGATAACAATATACTTTGCGCTCTGTCTGGAGAGAAGAAAGATATTGCTCGTTTGAAGAAAGAAAAAAGAAAAAAAAAGAAAAAAAAAAAGAAAAAAAAAGAAAACAAAATCCTGTGAATTATTTAAGACGAACAAAACGGACGCACACGTCACTCGTTATTACCAAGCACTTATTATACTATTAATTTGTTAAAGTTAATGCGTTTTGAACACCCAGTAGAGAAGCTTGACGCAGGTCTGCGCCTGTCAACCAGCAGTTGACCTGTGTAGTTAACTGTGGTAGTTGACTGATCGCGCGCTAATATATTTTGTCTCGTGTTTTCTTATTATCTCGTGATTTCTTTGTTATCACGTGAATCGTGTGGTATACATGAGGTGATGAGAGAACCTACAAAAGGGCCAGACTTCGGACCGCCCAGGTGAGATGCCTGGAACTCTAAAATATCGCGTCAAGAAATAATCTGGGGTAAGGGAGTAGCAACCTCTTGGGGCCACTGCTAGTCACGTGACCCCTCTGTTTACCAAAATGGTGAACGTCTATGTTTTACAAATAATTTTCAACTCCTTCTAGTACCTGTTCGTTTACCTATGATACATTTCAATGAAACGGAAGCTGGGTTACGGTGAACTTACCGTTAGCGTTAATATCTCGTAGGGGAGAACCCGTAGCTTGTATCGTTATAATCGCGCCGAGTTTGGCTGTCTACAAACGATTGTAGCGAAAGTTTGAAAGTAGCCGTACGAAAGTGTCTTCCGCGTATAATCTGTCGGTAATTCGTACTGGTCCAAGCGAATCGTTGCGATTTACCGTGAGCTTTTACAACATATTTTCTCACGATCCAATGACTGGCATGTTAATTACACAACTCTTTTAAAACTCATTGACCTATTGGAGTAGCACTATTTTTTTTTCGCGTTCCCTTTCTGTACCGTTGAGCTACAGTATTTTTTATGTAACTATCTCGAGTTTAATTTTTATCGTCCTACTTCGTCGCTCGATGCCATTTGATATTACATTTTTGTTGCGGTTTCCAAAGGGGGTGACCGAAGTTACGCAAGGCCTAATTTCCTTACTGACAATGTTGAATGCACAGCGTTGCAGGTACGGTCTGAGTATTGTATTTTTAATTTTCACGACTCCTGCACGGTTTGTATTAACGTGTTACTTTTGTAGCGATTACAGATGATCTCTGATGTAGGTTAGTGCGAGCAAAAAGCACTTTCAAATAGGACATCTAAATGTCAGAAGGTGTCCTAGCATAGCGTTTCATGCTTTGGCCAGGCATTTTTAAAGATGGCCACGTATCAAGTTGACTATCAGTGGTTAGTCTTACAATTAATATTAATTTATATCGTTGTTAGTAGATGGTAGGTTAATTAGTTCGTAATTAGAGTTAATACTGGTGTACAACAATTGATTATCATTCTAGGGCTTATACCATAATGGATTCATCTAGGATATCCACTTTCCTAATATCAATTCTATTGATAGTCTACGGCAGTTTCCGATCTCTAAACATGGAACAGGAAGCTAGAGAAAGAGAAAAAGAAAAGGAACGTAGTAATTTATTGACTGGAATTTTGAGTAACAGTAGCACAGCGAATGCTGACGGTGCTAATGGAAGAGTTCAAACCCTAAATACGATGCATGCTCTCTGTCTACCTCTTGGTGCTTCCATTTCTCTCCTCGTCATGTTTTTCTTTTTTGACAGCATGCAAATGCTTGTGGCAATTTGTACAGCCAGTAAGTTTCACGGGACGGTGTATCTTATGATTTATTATCGCTAATGTTCAATTAAGAACAGTATCGATTAAAAGGCATTTATTTTTGCAGTTGTAGCTACAGTTGCATTGGCATTTCTTCTATTGCCCATGTGTCAATATATCATAAGACCATGTTCGGATGGTAATAAAATATCCTTCGGTGTTTGCGGAAGGTTTACTGGTGCAGAATTACTTTCATTTTCATTGAGTGTGAGTATAGTATGCATTTGGGTACTGACCGGGCATTGGCTACTCATGGACGCGATGGGTATGGGACTTTGCGTTGCGTTCATTGCGTTTATTCGATTACCTAGTCTAAAGGTATCCACTATACTATTGACTGGATTACTCATTTATGATGTCTTCTGGGTTTTCTTTTCATCCTATATATTCAGCACAAATGTAATGGTTAAGGTAAGTCTCGACGAACTCGCGATAACTAGATGTTTACATTGCATTACTTGAAACATTTTTTGTTTTATTAATAACAGGTAGCAACTAGACCAGCAGATAATCCGGTGAATCTTGTGGCTAGAAGGTTGCACTTAGGTGGTGTAGCAAGAGAAGCACCAAAACTTCCTCTGCCTGGAAAATTAGTGTTTCCGTCGATGCATCAAGCGGGACATTTTTCAATGTTAGGTCTTGGCGATGTTGTTATGCCAGGCCTGTTGCTTTGCTTCGTCTTACGATATGACGCGTACAAAAAGACTCAGCTGTTGCCCGGTGGTTGTGAAACAGGAGTTCCACCTCCGCGTCACATCAATCGTATTAGTTATTTCCATTGTTCCCTCATCGGTTATTTTCTTGGTTTACTTACTGCTACTGTAAGCTCTGAGGTGTTCAAAGCTGCGCAACCTGCCTTATTGTACCTTGTGCCCTTCACTTTATTGCCATTGCTCACAATGGCATACTTGAAGGTACCTTTTACTTAGTACTTCTATTAATGTGTCTTTACATGCAGGCAGTAAATTGTGATGAATGTGATGTTTACAGGGAGATTTACGTCGAATGTGGAGCGAACCATTCATATCTCAACAACCTTCCAAACATATGGAAGTTTGACAACAGTCATGGGTTTGTGTATATTACACATTATGGGAGGAAAACTACTCGTAGAATCCCATTGTCACTTATCATAACGTCCTTATTTTTATCAATGTCATTTAATGTAAGTAATTTTTTTCTACACATGCGTCTTTTAATGCCACAATGCAAATTACGGTTTCATACATGGGAAACGATACGATGGATTTGCAATGTAACTAAAGGTATACTATACTACGACATTGATTTAATACAATATTAAAGATACAACTCGAACAACAAGGAAATTTTATTATTATTATTATTATTATTATTATTATTATTATTATTATTATTATTATTAAATTGAAAGATAAAACAGTTCTTTGAAACGTGTATTTAGAATGCCGACTGTTGTGAATACATCATTGGTATTCATTATGTGTCTTAAATTCGATGTTGAGTAAATGAATGGACTATATGTAATAGATAAAGTAAATGATACCGATTACTGTCTCGAGATATTGTAAACACGTAAAAACGTGTTCTGAGATTCACTTAAAGAACGAATACGTATTTTGTTTCTTTTGTTAGTTTTACAATGAGTTTACGATACAAACTTTTTATGGTTCAAAATACACATTTTTTAATTTTTTTTTTTTTTTTTTTTTTTTTTTTTTTTTTTTTTTTTTNTAAACTAATAAGATGTATACATATTAATAATTTCACCATAACTCCGTTATAAGTGTGTGATATTCTATGCAGAAAGGTTCTTTTTTAATTTATTATTCAATCGATATCAGATTAATTGTATGTAACGTGTAGTTATGGATAGAGTAATTTAATAATTATTCAAGAATTTCCATGAAAATCTAGTGAACGTATGTGTGTAGGTTGTGACTTTCTTTTACTTGGGGCTAGTATCGAACAAAGCATTCTCTATGCAAACGTGTATATAAATTTTGGTTTTTATAAATTTAAGAGTTAAAATAAAAAAAAAAAAAATTTACAGTTTGTTATTAGGATAAACAAGCAAGCATTTCAACTTGCCAAACGTCTTGCTAACTTTGTATAGCACGACCGGAAATTGGAAACAATTTTTAGGAAAGTGGATGTTATAGAACTTTATTATCAATACAAAAAATGAATTGCGTATTCACGTCTTGATTTTCAAGGACTATCTCGTGATAAGAAAGAAGGATTTATGATTGCAAAATAGAGTGTTTTAACTGAGCTCTTGCTATGGATAGGCACCAGAAAGACTTTATATGTTTATTTAAAAACAAGACTGAAAATAATACTGTATGAAAGCCAATGTATTGAGAGGTCTCTCAGAAAAAAAAAAAAGAAAAACAAAACAAACAATCAATCCCTTTTGTTCAATTTTTCTTGTATCAATTTATAGTACCGTAGATTGATATGATACGATATAATATAATATATGATACAATATTACGCAATGTGACACAAATACAGTAATAATTGCTTTCATAATATTCATATTATTTGCTGTAGATTTGGAGGAATTTAGAATCGGAATCGTGTTAGTTGTTCACTGTTTGTTTCTATAATACTTTATTCATCTCATTCTAAAATTTATGAACGAATTATATGTATATCTGAATTTTTGGTCTACGAATATATTTTATGGATAAGAATATTTTAAGGAGATCGGTACGTTTTTTAATGTAATCTGTTTTGCACCTAGAACGGTATAATATGGTATTAGGAGCGGTAAATTATCGGGTACAGAAATATAGCATCGGTTTAACGTAATCATAACTTGTACACTTGTATATTGACTTAGAAAGTAAAGTCTAATCTGTAGTGTGGACGAAGGAAATGAAAAAAAAAAAAAGAAAAAGAACAAAAAAACGAAAAAAAAAAAAATAATAATTAATATTATATTTACAATCTTGTTCGTTAGAAGAATCTTGATACTTCATTTTTCTCTTATGCATTTCGTCCTTACTTTTACAACGTTAATCGATTAATGTTAAATAGTGTTATACAAAAACTAATAATTCTTATCTTTCCAACGAAAGAAAGATTATTTGTATATCCGACTATTTTCTGCTTGTGTAAACGCTGGTTAAACAATCTAAGCAATTTATATGAGCTATTTAATACCTCACTTATAAAAATACTCCTTTTGATACGATCTAATTAGTTTTTGTATAAAACTGTGATTCTTCCTATACTTTATTCGTTTACCTGTCCATAGCACAAGCAATTTATTCTTATTAATTACACGTCCTAAGGAAATAATGAATGGACGAGTCGTACAGAAAAAAAAAAAAAAAAAATAAATCTATTTCTCTTATAAGATATAAGGACACAAGTGACAAAGTATATTTTAGCTACTTCCGTTGTAAACACAGAAAAGAAGACTTGAACATCCTCAAAGGGGATGAATTTAACTGCGTTCTATTACTGCTCAGAAAGCTTAAGACTCATTTTATGGTCCACTCTTTCTTTCTATTTGTTTTTTTCTTTTTTTTTTTTTTTTTGTTCCAATTAACGTACAATAAAATACAGGGTTAATTCTTTGATAATATACCTTTTGATTCTTATTTTTTTCTTTTTTTTTTTTTTTTCTTTAAATGTAAATACTATTAAATCTATGTATTAATTTCATATGGTTAATTTGGTGTTCACCCTGTAATCGAATACTCGATTTGTTATACAGAATCGGTTTCCACAAATTTAGATTAAGTTAAACGTCTTTGTTAAAAAAGAATGGTACACGATTAGAGATATTGTGCAATAATAAAATGTGTTTCAATGCTTTCGTTGTTGCGGGTAAATCTATGAAATACTTTTCGTTATAGGGAAATGATTGTATTACGTTCTTGCTTTAATTACACATCTTCCTTTAATTTGTATCGCTTTTTTTTTTGTACAAACAGGATTTAAAAGCATAATAATGTAGAAAATATCGATCGTAAGATTATAACTTAGTTTATGGTGAAAATGAAAGGTGCGTAAAATTATATTTCCCCCTTTTTATAAACGTACGTAAACGAGCCACGCTTCGATTAACGAGAGTTTTCAAGTCTGACGGATTATTTATTTGACTAGGATAACAAGTTTCGGAATGGGAAGCATGTACATAAATAACACATTCGACTGTCCTTCAGTTTTTCCACAAACTAAGTGACAAAATAAAAATCTATATATATTATATATACATATATACATATATGTATATATATATTAGTGATACGATGTATGAAATAAAAAGCAAGGTAAACAAGAAACACATTTAAAGAAGAAATCGGGAATTAAGTCATAAATAGAATATAATTAAATGCTAAAAATAATATAGCTAATATACTTATAAGAGCACTTTGCTTGTACTGTTGCAATTCTCGATTTGCATGTGTACAGCTATGTACATTTTTATATATAATAAAAACACGATCACTTTCGCGTGGTCGTGTTGAATAAGTAAAGTTATTGAATAAACTTACATGTGTTCTTTTTCCATCATTTTGTTAACGTGTACTATACATAATATAATAGCGTATATATATTTAAGTACAATTATAATACTTGTGAGTAAAACGCGATTAAGTAATGTACAGTCTGGGACATATTTTATGTGACAAGGACGCAATAATTAATGAACATGGCAATCTTTACAGAAACCAAAGTTTTACCGTACCAGAGAGCATCGGTGATCACACGCTGCTCTGTCTCATCGTCACGTTATCTAAATTTCTCTTGATGCTCTCCAACTCGTTCATGTCGCTCACCGAGGACTCGCATTTGTATACGACCAAGGAATGATAAAAGTGAACAGCGAACGCAATGAATACTACAAGGACCGGAATCACGATAATGGTACTGGCAGTAGCGGCGGTGAACGAGTAATCCCAGAATTTCACCCAGCACAGTATAGCCACCTCCACTAGGAACAGAAATAATCCTAACACCGTAGAAAATGCCCAAGCCAGCTCAATGAATCCACGCATTCTTTCATGAGGGGATTCTGTGACGAGCCGCGACACATGAAGTTTACTGACGGCCTCAATAGTGGGCAATAAATACGTGCTTATCATTAAAGCAAAGATGTGTACTGATACTAGGACGGTTGTGCAAACAGCAAACATCACAAACAGCCACTCCGGGACCGCGGTTGGATCGTTTATTTGCAGTTCAACCATAGCCACCTGAAAAGATAAAAAAAAGTGAAATGAAAGCCACTCGTATAATTTTAATACCCCTCGATAAAGGCAAGTATTTCCGAGAAATTTAGAGGCGTTCAGCCGGCTCTTTGGAATCAGTGTCTTCCTTCAACGAGCGTTCTCGAGGGGATCACAATGATTTTTGCAACACGGCTCGCGAAATCTGTTGTAAAATCAATTACGCTTGCGTCAATGCGAGGCGTATTGTTAAAGAAAGTGATATTTGTCTTATATAATCATAGATGAGGCTGAAGATTACACGGAATTGTCGTCCATGTCTGTTTAATGATTTTCAGGAAACGTTGTGTAATCCTCCGCAGGTTTTCTGATTATACAAACATAGATTTTTCTTGGAACATTTTATACTTGGGGAATTAACTTATCCGACAGGAATGTACAACAACAAGTATCTCGAATTTTTCCCCCACTCAAAATTAACCGATGAAAATACATATGTATGTTTGTGTTGCATAGGTATCCAATGATTTTGCACATTCATCGATTAGATCATTAAGGAACACTTATGGACGTTTAATAAGATAATCGATCATCAATATAGAAACAGCCGTTCAAGGAATCTCAATGGGCGATCAAATATTATGACGAATTATCATTTTCGATTCAAGACAAGATATACTTACCATGGCAAAACCACTTAACAGTTCTGACGTTGTTGCAGTTGCTTTTAATTTAGCTCTGCTCATGTGAAGCCTCCTCCATGAGAGACCTTCAGGACCATCTTGCTCCTCCGTGTTATGAGATGAAGGTGTTGGTGGCACCGGTGATCCAACACACGTACAGCAGCATGTGTATGGCATGTTATTTGCTGAGATATGACTGTTTGAAAACGGAAGGTTGCCCATCGATCTCATATCTAAAGCTACATAACGATTGTGCCTGTTCCTCGGCGATAGAACTAATTCGCTCTGAGCCGGACATAAGGAGGTCTTTGAATTATAATAGGACAAATTAGACTCGCTCATTTGTGTCTGTTTCGGCAAATAAGCTAGAGAAGTCGGTCTAGTCCTCTGCGTGCCGTAGGATAATTGAGCAAAATCGATCTGAGTCGCTTTACTCGATTTCCTGGCTATTTCTTCGTTGCTCCTGTACAAGGAGACGTTGCTCTTTCCATACTTCTCGTTCGTTACCTTTTCGTCCTGCATCAGAATATTATTCCTGCTCGAAGAGTCTTTATCCACGAGATTATTGTTCGACATAATTGCTCGCTTATCCTTCCTCCTTGTTTTTGACAAAATCTCTTTCAAAACACCTGCTAGAAAGGTAGCCTTTTGCCTATTACCTCATCGATACTCTTTCCGTCGCGAAACCAAGTCAAAGAATCGTGCCACGGTTTTCACGAACTTCCGACGTTACCATTGTTTCCTTTCCAACGGATTGAGTCACTGCGGCGTGCATACGTTTACACAATCACCGTGTGATTATCGTGTATTTCAGTTCTACCATATTCCATGTCTTCTCCTCGATCACTGCCAAAATCGAGACCTTTTGATTTCCACTTAATTCGAACGAATCACGAAACGATCACTCGCCGATGTCATATCGTGTTTCCTCGCAACACTGAACGATAGTTACATCTGTTACGGGTGCCAAGAAGCGCACATTTCACAGGACGTTATTTAAAGAGCCGTTTAGGCGCGCGTGGAATGATGGTGCACGTTTCGCGGAGCGGTATAAGAACGGAAGCGAGCAACCGCGAGTCTCTACGGTCGAACACTGACCGAACCGCGCCGTTGCATCGCTGTTCAGGCACACATGACGTACTAGTCTGAATCATAACAATAGTATTAATTGCCTCGAAGCCATATCGGCTACATAATAACCGGCTACGAGGCCTTAACGTATGTGCGCTTCACTCAGCTCGACCGCTCTTGTCTTGCATGCCTCTTCTCTCTCACGTGTCTTCACTGAAAGATGCGACCGCGGCCAATGACGCTTGTTTTCTTACCTTCGTAACGATAAGTCGTGGAGAACGTATCTAACCAGGTATCGAAACGCCACCGATGGGGGGGAACAGTGTGATTGATGGTGCTGAAAGGGAAATCCCTCGATTGATTCTTGTTAACACAGTTGCACTTTTTTCCTTGTTTTCTTAACCCTGGTAAATTCAAGATTTCTTTTTTATTCTCTCAGTATCCTTTGTGTATTCTTGTTTTCTTCGTTAATTGTTTTACATTTTCCGAAGAATCTCAATTTTTAATATAATTTAAGTAGATATTTATCGATCTTGAAACTTTAAGAATTATAAAGTACCGGTACCATTTAGGTGTTCTTACGCAAAGACGGTGATCGTATTCGGATTAACGCGGCTTTCGATCAAACAGATTTAAGAAAGTGAATGCATCTTATTCGGGTGATTTTTTTTTTTTTTTTTAATTATCATCGCCTTGATGTAATTGAATCTTGTTTGTTAAGTATAGGATGCGAGAAGCGCGGCCGTGATGGTCAATGATTTAACGTTATCTTTAAAGACGGTTGCAATTAGAAATATCGAGTCATTCTCGCGACATTAATTACATAACTCGATCTGCCAAGATTTATGTATAACCATCCTGAGATTACCGATTTCAATTATTTCTGCAAAAACTCACGGTGCTTCGGTTTCAGGTTTACCGTTATCACTTGTTGTTTTTTTTTTTTCTTGCAGGAGGAAAATATTCCAAAGGGTATTTCTGAATTCGTGAATCGTACAGCTGGAATCGTGCACTTTGTGCTTGCAAATGACACGAAACTTTTTTTTTTTTTACCGCGTGTCTGCATGCACACGAACGGTTCGTAATGCGCACAGGAGCGCATTCATTGAAACACAGCCGTGAATTGTGGAAAAACCGCTTTCGATCGTAACCACGAGGCGGAGGACGAGACGGGAAGATCATTTACGAAAGACCGCCCATTCTGTTCGAGGGAACCGCATCGCTTCGATTCACGTTATGTTGCGTGGCTTGACGATGTGTTCGTTATCGGTACATATAAATGACAGGTGATATTTGACAGATTACGGTGCTTTAATAACGACTTCCTACAATGTTCCAACGCGAGAAATGTCGTTCGTATCGGACGGCTAGTTTGAGCGTTTAAAAATATTTCGCGGACACTGTATATTTCTTTGTATTCCGTGCAGATAAACGACGATGCAGGACAGGTTTCAAGGAGTCGTGTGTGAATGTGTGCCATCGACGATTTACAGGAAAAGTTTTATCTATTCGTGGCCTCATTTACATATGCAATTGTACGTTTAAAGTTAGCGAGAACTATTCGAGTCGAAGGAACATTGGTAAGAATAGACTGAATTGTATTCACTTTTTTTTTTTTTTTTTTTTTTTTTTTTTT